>PVJD01005739.1:0-110120 GCA_004026545.1 Mormoops blainvillei
CAGGAGGTCATTGGGGTCATCTAAAATTCTGCCTGCCACACCTAGGAAACATCGCACTGTTAAGACGGCTGACAAAATCCACCCCCTGACTTCCGTTGCTCCTTACTCAGGCGACCGACTGCAGTGCTTGGGGACCGTGGCCTGTCCATGGGGCTCAAGTTTCAGAGTCAGAAAGCAAACTCTGGGTTCGCTTCGGTCTCCAGCCAGCTCACTGGTGATGACGTATCCATTCATCACAGGACCTCAACTTCTACACTTGCAGGAAAAAAAGGAGGAAATAATACATACTTCATAGGGTTTTTGTTAGAATTAAATGCGTTAATAAGGGGAAATACCACCTACTTCAACTATGCTTTCTACATAGTTAGCACTCAGAATAAGTCCTCGGGCTCTGACTACCCTTCTGTAAAATTGCTGGTGGGCTGTAAGCCCAGTGTTTCCATCCCTCCAAGCGCTTCGGTAGCAGCAGCTTTTATCGGTATCCTTTTATTGGGAATCATACATGTCAACCTTCTGCTTAACGTAACACTCAAATGAAAGCAGAGCAATAAGCCACCAGCAAATGAATATTGGAAATTAATTCTGGGTGTGCCAATATTTATGGAGTTGGTCCACATCAATTAATATCAATGTCTGTTTAGTGGGAGAATTCAATATGGAGAAGGGAAAAAATAATGAAAATCTAGTAAATTTGATTTCAAGTGTAATGCTAATAAGCCCTGGATATGTTCTATTAATTTTTATAACAATCTATTTTTTCTTTTTTAGGAGAGTAGACTCAGGTAGTAGTCACATCTTTCTCTATTAAGTTACACCTATATTTGTCATGGTTCAAAGTACACCTATATTTGTCATGGTTCAAAATATTTTAATGATGTAGATAAGTATACTCAGTCCCATCTTGCTGATAGAGTTTGAAAATGATTTCAGTAGCTCCTCCAAGATCGTTAAGTAAGTTAATGGCAGGATCTGGAAAATTCCAGAACGATTATCCCCTGTTGCAGAACGAACCCTGAGTCTTTCATAAACTCATGGATCATAATGCTTCAGCGTCGGTCCCAACATCTTCCAAATGTTTCTGTCCTCAAATGCACAGAGGTGGCTTGGTGAAACAAGTCAAGCACAAACCAAATTCAAACAGTGCACTGACCCAGGTCATTGTTTGGTCTGTTAAAAGCAGAGAACCACCAGCCAATCCAAAGTGCATGTCTTATGGGTTCAGAAGTGCCATATTCCCAAATTTCTTTATCTCTGTTCTGTCCAGAGCATCCTAGAAAAATCACCCACTTTACAATCAGTTGTTGGTAATAAGAATGGACTTGGAAAAAGTCACAAAGATTTGAAGGAAAACAGATGTCTCTGTTTTTTTTCCTTCACAAATGCTGAAAAAATAACAACAGAAGAACGCCTCGCTTGAGCGTATTTTCACCACAAAAACTAAAGTGAAAAAAAGAAAAGCGCATTTCTCCTATAAATGGATTCAAAACACTGTTACCAAAATAATCGCACTAGACTAGACCAGGAAGTTGGCATTTATATCGACTTACCTGAAACTATTCCAGAAATTTGGAAGCCACAACACTGGTTGCTATCGTTGAATTTTGGAATGGAAAAAAAGGCTGAAAGGATTTTGGAAATATATTACGAAGTAGAACTTACCAATTAAAAAGGTTTTTTTTTTTAATTCTTGAAAATTTTCTAACTTTTGGAAATGTAGGTGAGTTCAAGTATCAGAATTATGGGTTTAAATAAATGAATGGCCAGTTTATAGACTGAGGAGTCATACTTATTACAATAAAGTTTAAAATTAGCTGTCAAGAGGTGAATGCCCATTGTTTTCCTATTTGGACAGTCTGTCTAAACCTCTTTGATTCTCTGTTCATTCCTTGGACGGGGCCAATGCGTTTCCAGTAAAGGAACTGCAGCTCCACGACCCTTCTTCTGGGCTAAGGGCTGTGTTCCAATCGCCAGGCACTCCCTGGCGATCCGCAGCAGCCATCGCAAAACTACTCTGTCAGTTAAAACATTACTGTGGAAGTGTTCCTGCTTCTTGAAACTAGTTACTGTGACGAAGGCTCTGTTTAAGAAAGACCTAGTATATAGAAACCATAGTGTAAATAAGGCTGCTTTTTAGGGTGTCACTGTAAGAAACGTCCAAACCGGCAGAGATTTTTTTTATCAGTTTATTTGCGTCAAACTGATGACAATTGCCAGGAAACAAAATATCAATGGACTGAGAGAACACTCTAGAAAAATGTCCGTTTTAGCGCTTATATTGTACATCAGACTCAAAGGGGAAGTCATTAGGGGGTTCCATGAACTCCGTGGGTGGTAGATTAAGGGGGCAGGAGGAGGCAAAGGAGGGGCTGGGTAGAAAGGAAGAGGGCAAACACGCACGCCTTTCACACTGGGGAGTATGGGACAGCGAACATCTGTAGCACACACAGATGGTATTCCTGGAATTCAGGAGAACAAGATAACAACGAAGGGCTCTGTGGTCTCACGTTCTGGTACATGGTTGTACCCTGAGGGGTCTGGAAAAGGAGATTACCCCTGACGTTCCAAAGGTGTGTTATCCTAGGTGCACGAGGATGCCAGACAGGCTCAGTTAAGGTAAAGACTGACCTTTGTCCAGGGGGAGACCAGCCTAGGACATGACTGCCCACCACGACTTGCCTTTAATTACAAAGTTTTTAATTTCAGAGCATCTTAGGTGGTAACTTTTGGTCTTTGACTTTGTAAGACCGCCATGCTGGCCTCCCCTGAGTTTGTCAGGCTTAGCATGTGACCCCTTTTTTGTCCACAAGGGTCTACAGAGAAACATGTAGGTCTTTGATTCAGGAAGAATATAGTACCACTAGCTATTATTTACTGTATTATTTTTCTTCTTTATCAGTAAAGCTGGCTTGATTGTCAAATTAGCTCATGTACATGATCCGATATCTTTCATTCTAATAAGTGAAGAACAAATAACGGAGCATTATTTTATCTGGTCTCCTCTACACTCCCACCCTCCACCCCGCCCCATTTTTGCTGTGTTTCAAATTAATCAGCATTAGTACAGTGATCTTCCTGGGACACTACTCTAATTAAATGACCTTCCAAAGCAGTTACAATTTTTCCTTCCACATCTTAAGTGGAATCCTCCCCTTAGCTTTTGAATCACTCCACAGAAATCTCATTGGGATTTTTCCACTACTCCCCAGGTTTTGTTAAGTCCAGACCCTCCACTTCTCCCAAACATCCCTTCACTTTTCCCAACACCATCCCTTCCTGGTGCCACTCCCTTTGGGGGTCGCCTTTCTTGATCCCACCCAGTGATGGATATCTTTACTAGCAATGCCACATTTGTTCAAAACCTGTTCTTATATCAAACCAGATTATCAAAAGAACATTACTTCATTATAAAGCACTCAGAAAATAAATGAACATAAGAATAAAAATTTACATTCACTTTAACCCTAGCATCAAGAGATAATGGTTAAGGTTTTGATGTGACACCCTAGGTAGGCTTTTTAATTCTGTTAATGTGCACACGTGAAAGAACGGTACCTACTGTACATAATATCTCACCAGCTGCATTCTCTTCAGTGCCTACAGCACAGACATGCAAATAAATATAGATCTTTCCACATTTCATTCGGCAATTGCTTCTTTAAAGCTGAATATCGGTCACCTTTGTGTACCTCGCCACACCCAGCGCGGAGTGTGGCATGCGGTCACGCAGCACGATGCGGGCGTGGCACGTGCCGCCGTGTCGGTTCCCGTTCCCGGCCACCCTGTGGATGCGTGACGTCCGCTCTGTCTTGCCCTCGCAGTGCTGCTCAGCTCCTATACATTCGCGCCTGTGGCTTCTTTCATGGAGCAAATCCATCTCCTGGTTCGTCTTCCTCTTTTCCTGCTGCCTCTGTTTTCTCTCGCATTATTGTCTTTTTCGAAGAACACTGCCTGTCACGACGGGCCCGAGAGTGACGTAGCACCAGCTGCACGTGTTGATTTTGCAGCTTTTGTCTGCTTACAATGACCGGAATAAAAACAGAGTCACTAATGTTGAGTGACTTTTCAATTAGATTTCACATAAACTTTCGTTTCATATAAAAAAGACCATAAAATTTGTCACATAAACAATGTATTTAATGGCATACATTTGTATTATCATATAAATAATATAAATACTCAAACATTTGTTAAAATAAATTGAATCAGAAAAGATTCTAAAAAATAAGGTGGTTCTAGGGAGAGGTAAGATTCTCTAAAACAAATTAGGCTCCTTGTTAGTTCTGGAAGTCTCCGTCTTCCCTCTGTGTTCCCACTGACACCACCGTGGATGGCAGGGGTAGGAGTCCTTTCTCTACTGCTCTCCGTCCATCCCGCATAGATACGCTGGGGTAATGGCTCACTGCCCCTGGACCGCCGGGGTGAAAACTATTCACTGCCATCAACCCAGCAGAGAGTGGAGAGATGTATCAGTTCTCAGAAAGGGCCCCTCAACTATCTCCACAAACACTGTGTGCAGAGAGTGAGGAGGGGGCGTATGGTCACCATCTGGCAAGATGAAAGTCCCAGCTCCACACTTGACTTGCTCTGACACCATCCTGGCAGGGACTTGGGGTACCTCCTTGCAGCCCACCCACTGACATTTTATTTACATGAGTGGGAGTGGGGCTACAATGTTTTCTGTGGTGTTTGGCTAGAGTAAGAGGTTACTCTCTACAAGTGTTCCTGCTAGGATACCCTTTTGCTGGTCCTTTGGCTAGGAAGAGGAGGCTTCTGTTGGGGCTCATACTGTCTGCACCTGTTGGTGGGTCTGGACTGCCAGCTTCTTTGTCTCTGTGTCTGGGGTTCATGAGGCTCCGAGAGAAGCCAGGGAGCATCCCCCCATGCTGATCATTGGGTCGCGTTTCCCACCCAGTCTCCCTTCTTCTCTCTGTTTTTCAGAGCTTGTTTTATACATAATGGGTTTTTTTTTAATATACATAATGGGATTTTTGGTTGTCCTTAGGGGAAGAAATAGGGAAAATTATGTTTATTCCTTTTTCTCAGAGCAAGTCAGTTTTAAAATGGTGCCGTTTCAAAGGCATAACTGGAAAAATCCACATCATTAGTGAGTTTAAACACATAGTTATCCTCAAGTTAACACTGTTTTTGAAGAACTTTTTTGAGAAATTACTATTGGAAACCTACACAGAAAATACTATCAAAGAGCATTCTTATCATATGTAGTTACTCCATATGTGAGTGTTTTTCCAATTACCTAAAATTTATTTGAAGAATGACATACTGTTGGCAGACTACTCCAAAATGATCATTCTTTCTCATCTTTTTGATGGGAAAAGAGAAAACCGCATGACATGAGAAACGCCTTTGTGTCATTGGCCTGAACTAAGTGACTTTTCCCAGAACTGGTTCGGTGCCTAATCATCATTATCATCTGGCAACGTCCATCTTGTTATCAAGATGGACGTCATCAAGGACCGCCCTTGGGCAATCAAGATACCCCGGCGTACGCCGAGACCCATGAAGAACTACTTGCATTCCAGATGAGAAAGTAATTTTAATCCATGTATTTTTTACTTAAGAGGTTATCACATCATAAAAACAATAGATGTTGAAAACCCAAAGAGAATTGGTCAGAAGCATAAAAAATATTCTGACTAATGAAAAGAGCAGTTCATTGTACAAGCTTTGGTATTGAGTTTAAGAAGCCTGAAAAGGCATAATCTGCCCAATGGTCACATTTTACGTTGCCTTTCCTTGAGGCCAACATTCTGAATGAAAAACACTTGTGCAGTTAATCCGGTGGTGTTTCTAATGATCCAGATTTCGACTCCCTATAAACGTGGCCTTGATCAATTTTAGTACACAGCGTGTGATGCATTAAAATACACTGAGAGGCTAAAGAGGAAACTAAGAATGGAAATGGGAAAGGATACTGTTAAAAGAGCTCCAACGTTTTCTAAACATATGTCTCAGAATCTAACTTTTGGTGACGATTGTATATGCTCTGAGGTGGAGTTTCAGCAAGGCACGGGCCACTCTCAGGATTCTTCGCCATCTATTTACGGACACGTAAGTAATGGTGGAGAAATCGCTGCTCTTATGTGGCCTTTTTTGCAGTGGTTTGACATTTCACGATCACTAAAAAAGGGTAATTTAAGCAAAATGTAGGTACCTTTCATTCTATTTACAAAGAAGTAGCAGTGATTGTTTTTGGTGAATGTAAACACCCTACAAACCTAAACGTGCATGAGGGGGCCTCAGCTTACATACCAACTCACTGAGAAGCTGCCCCACCTAATGACTTAATTAGCTTAATAAACAGCATTACCAAGTTTCTTTTAGTAATTCCTCACAGTAAATTCTTACCCCCAAATGTCTTGATTGTCTAGAGTCCTTAACAGCATTAAACATTGCCCCCGGCCTGAGTCTGTCCTGGTACATTCCAATAAAGTGTACTACTTTCTCATTGGTTCTCTATGATTGCTTACATACAGTTAGTTAGGTGGTTCTCAACTGGAGGAGATTTTGTCCCCAAAGAAACATTTGGTGAATTGTGGCTACATATTGGTTGCCACAACTGAGGGTGTGTTACTAGAAACTAGCAGGTGGAGACCAGAGATACTGCTTAACATCCTACAAGTCACGGGAAAACCCAAGAAACATACATGTAGGCTACAAGACTGAACCATGAACAAATAAAAAATCTGAACAGAACAATAACTACTAAGGAGATTGAATCAGTCATCAAAAACCTCCCAATAAAAAAAGTAAAGGACCAGATGGTTTCACCGGTGAATTGTACTGAACATTTAAAGAAGAATTATCACCAATCACTCTTAAACTCTTCCAAAAGAAATGAAGAGTAAGTAACACTCCCTAACTCATTTCATGAGGGGAGCGTTACAGTGATACTTAGCAAGGTAAGGAGACCATAAGAAAAGAAAACTATAGTCCAAAATCCTTGATGTATGTAGGTGCAAAAATTCCCAATAAAACGGCAGAATACTGAATTCAAAGCACATCGAAAGGATCAGAAACCATGATCGAATGAGTCCATCCCTGGGATGCCAGAATGGTTTCACATGTGTAATTCAACAAGTGTGATCTATCACAATAGAATGAAATATAAAAATCAGATTATTATTTCATCCTTCAAATATCTGACAGTTATCTATATTAAAGGTCATCATTTGAGAGGCATCCTGGTTCCCTAATTAATTTTTAAGTATTAAATATTTCATTGCAATTAACTGGCACATAACCATTGAAAAATCGCATTACAATCAGTAGTTTATCAAGTTGAAGTAAATGAATGAAGGCTGTGTTGAATAAATGTTTCCTGAAACCTGATGTAATACCAAGCTTTTGGGCAATTTCGTAATTAATTTTCTTATCTTTACATTATTACCACTTGTCTACTTGTTTATCCACTAGATACACATTGAAGGCAAGAATTAAATCTTACTCAGTTTTCCATATCCACTGAGTTATTTAACTGAGTATCTTCCTGAACATTATTCTTATTTAATATCTCTGGAATTTGACATAATTGCACTGGGGAATTTGATGTAATTTTCATGATAAAATTGAAGTTTGACCATAATGGGTTGAATTTTAGGATATTTTACTTTTTTACTATATTTTCTATATATACTTGAATATCCTTCAATAAATTGGTAATGGAAAAGAAATAAAATAACATTTGGTTTGGAGTGAACTAGGAGGAAATATGGCATTCACCAAACTTAACATCTAAATTAGCTAAAATTTTGGACAGAAAAGAAATAGAGCTTTTTATCCTTCCCCTGACAGAGCTTTTTTTTTCTTCCCCTTAGAGAAAAGGTTAAAAGAGCTCATTGATTTGGAGCTCATAGGAAAATAAGTATTTCATAAACTCATGTTAATAATTCCAGTAATGTTGCCCTTTTAGGTAGACCCACTGAACCCTCAAGATAATCTATATTTAATTTTTTTGGATGTTACGTTGATCACTTCTTAATTATGTGATTAAATCCCTGAAATTACGATGTGAGGAAAGTTTAGTGAGCTACTAGGACCCCTGGGGACCTGGGGTTGATTTACAAAATGAGGAATGCATTATCATTGAAAGAAATATCAGTTTAAATGACTCTCGAATTACAGCTCCTTATCTCAAGCCCTGAAGCAGCAGAGCTCCGCCCACCCCACACAGGTGAGGAATTCTCTTTTGCATAATTATTTAATCATTCTGCATGGGTGGCTACGCAGCTTTAGTGCCTTTGCTCACTTCCTCATGTGTGCTGGAACCTAATCGGAATGCTGCGTAGCCCTGAGGGGAAGTCACCCTTTTTCACAACCCCCATTATCTTTGCAAGACTTATTGACGTGCTTGCCCTGCATCAGGCAGGACTGTCTGGGCTTTGTGCTGGAGGTCACACGCCTTTGTATTCTTCTACGAATGACACCGTGTAGATCACAGACTCTCAAAGAGAAACTCAACAAACCCTTTGTTCCGTTTTCGGCAGTAACTCCATTTGGTGGTGTCTTCCGCTTTAGAGAAAATCCAGTGCAGACCATCCGAGCCTTGACGCTGATATCATAAATGACCTTCCCGGGGTTTTCTGTAGTGACAGTGTGCATAAGGGCATGACACCGCAGTCGCTTCAGTCATTTCAAGAGCCTGGAGTGTCCTTGGGGAGCTTCAGAACAATCAGCTCCTCCTTCAGGAAATGAGAGGAAGTGCTGACCCAGTGGAAATGTCTTTATTACCTGTTTGAAGACTGCTTAAATAACACAACTTCCTTCTGAAAGAGCAGCCCCAGCTGCACAAAGAAACTCAAGAATATTCTCACACTGGGCAGTGAAAGCCATTTGGACGAGTGCTGAGGAGGATTTTGTTAATGGCCCACTCCCCAAGAAGGAAGAAGGCATGTGGCCATGCAAAATCAATTAAGCATCAGTGAAAAACTGTCCTTGACCCAGTGTTTGCCAGAAATCTGCTCCAGTTGACCTTGCGAAGGCTTTGTCACCATCCCACTGTGCCAGGAACCCCTAGCCTCACGTTCAAAGTTTAATGAAAAACCTCCCCGGGCATCAGCTGCTCCCCAAATAGGGGTGGGGGTATGCTTGGTTTTTGCAAGCCTGCGGGGTGCCTCGGGGTTGAAGATCTTCATTGTTTTCTCTCCTTCCCAAGGCGGAGCTCAGCCCTGGGAATGGCGGCTGGGCAGGTACCCCTTAGCTCACCAGGATGTTCTGAGTTAGGGCAGGTGGGGACACCTGGCTCCTCCTTCGGTCTTCCTGAGCTAGCTGTCCGGCGAGCACTCCTGCACTGCAAATCTCTGCCATCCTTGAAAAGCAGACCCCTCTCTTCTGATTTCCTGCGCCTAGGTTTTCTTGTCATGGTGTGTTCTTTGTCTTCTTTTGAAAGGCTTTTTCCTTCCCAGGATATTGGAACATTTTTTCATAGACATGAAAAGATAGGAAGAAGGAATTGGGGCTCAAGGCTAAGAGAGAAATCTTGTGCGAGTATCCCCCCGTCCTGGACAGCCCTACCCGATCTCGAACTCAAGATGGGAATCTCAGCTTTTACCTCATCCCCAGTCTGCCCACCTGCCCACGGGATTTCAGATGCGTCAGCCACACAGTCGTCATTAACGCCACACCTCGGGATAAAGAAATGCTTCCCCACTAGGATGTAACAGACCCCGGATGCGCGAGGCCCCTACAGCAACTTGACTAGCCCGGGCCCCTTACCCCGGGATGCTAAATATTTTCAGTTTGCATTGTGAGTCTGCATGGTGTCCTGAGGTCCTGCTGCTGGAAGGCCCTGGAAAGGAGGCATCCCCATGGCACAGCGCCACACCATCCCAAGGCCGCCCTTTGTATCCACATAGGACAGTCAGTCAGTGCGAGCAGGAGATGCCACCGGACAGCTGCTTGCAGCCACGCTTCCCCCAGAAGAGCCTGAGAGGGTGAGCCTACCCACAGGACCACGGACCCACGGACACTCAGAGAGCCCTTCCTTCCACGCAGGACAGAACACGGGCAGTGCGACTCCCGGGAGCAGGCCTGGGGACAAGCCCTTGGCGGCAGAGTCCCAGGGATGGGCCACGGGGCTCTGAGCCTGACTTTGGCAAATGAGATGTAGTTTGCAGAAAGAAAAGTTGATAAATTTAGCCAAAAGAATGACCCATGGCCTCCACGGGGACACAGTTCTGAAGGTGACTTGGTGGACTGGAGACCGTCCACAGGGTGAGCTTGGCAGGCTGAAACCAAGGGTCCTTATGACTGTGATTAATTTAAGCGTGAAGTCTTAGCTCTGGAAATCATCCCTCTCTCTCTCCGCCTCAGAGACATAGCCTTTCCCCCAGATAACCAGCAACACCTGAGGTGGCAGAAGATAGTCCCCAGGCCTGGCTGATGGTCACAGGGTCTGCGCCTCCGGCAGGCTAAAGGTCACATCTTGACCTAAGTTACGCTTCCGCTCCTGAGCCCTGAGGTGGAATGACCCCCTGGCTACGTGCCCGTGAGATGGGACAGGGAGACACCTCAGTGCTGTCTCAGAGACCTGAAGAAACGATCCTTCGCCCATACCTCACCTCCAACAACCAGCCCCAGCTGGAACCCCAACCCCCCACCCGCAGTGTCTTGTGAGTTTGTCCCATATAATCTGTAACCTACGCACCATCGGGGAGTTCCAGGCTTTCGAGCATTAGCTCCCCGTTGTCCGGGATGGAGCCGTTCCTCCATTAAATGGCCAATATTTCTCCACTGCAGTTCTCGGTGTTAGTGCCTGGCTCTGACAGAGCTGGTGTTTGCACTCTTTCTGTTTGATTACAAGGCATATACTGAAGGTGACGAGACTCTTGGAAGAGAGAGACGCATCCACTGAGTCACCCCCAGAAGATAGTCACCCTAGAATGACTAATGCCAGCCATCTAGTTACAGTTCAGAACACTTACATCGCGATTTGAAGGATATAAAATAAATCTAACCCAATTATGTCGAATACTAAACAGTGGAACAAGAAGACATAGCCACAAATTACTGAGATTCCAGGCTTTAACTGGGTAAAGGATAAGTAGTTAGTTGGGCCAGTTCCGCCATTAGCTAAAACCCATCCTGTTGTTCTCTCTTCTCCTCGAATGTGGGTTTGGTGATGGAGAAGGAATCATCTCACGGACCTGGTGAGGCAATCAGGAACTCTGCACTCACCCACCCATGTCTTCAAGGCCACTTGAACAGGAATGTCATGGTCTCTGGAGCACACCGCTTCGAGCACCAGAGGTCATGGCCTTGGTGGAGCTGGAGCAGGTAACCCTCTGAGAAGCAAAATGTAGCAAGATGCCCACGTTCCCTTCGGCCGCGCCCCAGGCCCTGGGCAGGGCACAGTCAAACTCTGCCTCTACCCACCTTTGCCTACTATTCTTATTTTGCACAATTTCTCCTAGAATTCACTCCTATTCCATAGGTTGCTCTAATAATAATTCTAAATATTTCAACTCACAGTTCAAATGTTCATGGGTACACATCTACTTAGTTGTTTTAAAATAGTTCCTAGGGATGATTGCTTACTTTGAAAAATATTTCTCCCAGATAATTATATATAATTATAATGATGGACTTGTGTTTGGGCACTGTCTGTGTAAAATATATCCAACACGTTAAAAAAGACATTACAAATAATCCACATTAGCTAAAGGAGCAGCAAATGTGTTTCTCAGCAGATATTTCTTAAGAGCCCCAAGTCCCATCTGCCTGGTACAATTGCCTAGAAGTGGCCCAGTTGCCTAAAAAAGAAAAAAAAAAGAAAACTTTTTCTTTCCTTTAGCCTGTCTCCTCTGTTTTAAATATACATGAACAGTCTACTCAGGCAAAACTGATGCTTTCCCCAAATTTTCTGCTCTCTTAAGCAGAGTAGAGACTACAGAAGCCATGGCGAGAGAGAGCACTGCTGTGTTTCGGAATGTGAGTTTTCTGTTAAAAAACCTCAGATAAGTAGAGGTTTGCGGGATCAGTGTTGGAGGCTGTATTTCCAGAGAAGCTCCCATCGTCTGCTTGCCGATGACACACAGGCTAAAACCTTGTTCAAGCAATTCAGAGGTGACTCACACACACCCTGGGATGAGCTGTGGAGTCTAACATAATGAGATGCTCAGAGGACATGCTCTTAACGGACCTGCTTTGGCCACTGGCCCCGCCCACCGGCTGTTTGCAGCAATGAGGAGACGTCAGGCAGCACTGTAACACGCACTTCACGAGGTGCTTATCTGGGTGCTCCTGAAAGCTCAAGGAGAAGAATTCATCCGCGGTGAATCCCAGCCGTCCACAAATCCTTCATAGTGCTGAGTGACCACATATGAGCTTTTGTCCTAAGATTTGCTTTTCACCTTCAGGCTCATCATCTTTTTTAGTGGCTCTATAAAAGATATAAATACGGCGTGCCAAGGAATATAATTCAGTTGTTGTTACTCAGAAAGGCATTTGCTCCGTTACCCCGTGGAGTGTCCCGCAAATCTTTCTCTCCCTTAAGAAACTGATGGAGTCGAACCTGTCAAGAACCACATGCCGCTGTGCTTGGCACCTCCCCAAGTTGTGCTAGGAGGACCTTGAATGTGACTTTGTTATCTTAGGTTAAAATATTTCAACTCTGCCGGGAAACGGGACAAAGCAGCCAGGGCGGGGAGAGGAGTGTGGAAACGTTTTGGAAGAGAAACACGAAGTCTTATCTTCTGCAATGTGTCACTGGCTAAGATTTTTAACTTAAATGTACAAGTTCAAGATCACACCAGACTTTACTTCTTAAAATTCTGACTTATTGAGGTTTAGAAAATGCAGCTAGCTTACAGAAATAAAATAGCTTTTTTTTTTTCCGGTTAACCTCATGGGTTTTATAGTTAAAAATACTATGTTTCTGAATTTTTGCATGACATGTATTATTCCCACTTCACTTCCCAGGTCATTAAAAGAGGTGTGTTATAAAAATAAAAGTCAATTCCCTCATTACATGATAAAGGCATCTTTCCAATGCTTGCTCAATTTATTCTATATACAAAAGTTGCACATATAATAAGATGATTACCTCAAATGACTGCCGAACGGCCTTCTTCCAACCCTGGTTCACAGTAGTTTATCCCTGAAGGGCCACTCAGGGTCTTTCCCAGGAGGGAGTGACCCCAACTATATCCCGATATCTAACAGGTTGTGACAGATAGAACTTCAGCCGAGAACATTCTGGGGCTAAGGTACAGGAAATGGAAAATTAACTGAGTTAAATTCATTTGAAAGTCTGTGAGCCAGTTGACACCTGGTAGCCTAACAGGACCCAGCAAATACAAAAACACAGCTGTATATGCATGAAGCATTAAAATAGCTCAGGGAAGTTCTGGAGGAAGTCTAGCACAAAATGAATTAAGCTCAAGGAGTATAATGAACGACTACGTTTAGCATATAAGGACAACTCCCAGAAAAGTAGTTCAAACTTACGGGTCATTTTACTTTCAAATTGATTTTAAACTTGGTTTTTCAAGCAGTAAACTATCAGCATGCTTTGCAGCAAACTGAACTTTGATACTAATTAGTGTTACAGTTGAGTGGTTTTCCATCACCAGCCATTTCCTTTCCCGAAATAGATCTGGACTCCGCACAGCCAACGTATGAGCTCCTGCATATGCCACAACGTGCCTGAATTTTATAATTGGGTAGTAATGTGTAGGTGTGCATACGGATACACACATTATTCTCTTAAAATATATCCTTAAAATTCACACTTACATGTCACCTGTCTGAAAGTACTGAGGTCCTATGAAACAAACATGCTTCTCTAAGAAAACATCATTCCAGTTTCGTTCCGTGTTTCACTCCCAGGTTAGTGTCTCCAGGGTGGGGCCCTCGCCTGGGAAAAAGCCCTGCCCATGGGATTCAGGGATGCTCAGAAGGAGCTTCCCCATCATGCTCTTCACATCTCGTAGGAAACAAAGAACAGGGTAAGACATGGGTTCTCACATCGATTGGTTGCTTTCTGGCAACCCCTCAGTTTGTGGGACAATGCCCAACCAATGGAGCCACACCGGTCAGGGCAAGATGCGAGTTCTTAGCTGCCTTCCAAACAACTGAGCCAGGCACTGCGCCAGGGAGGCAGGACTTGGCGATGGGCACGGACCCCCTTAAGCTTCTTCGTGCCCCAAGGCCAGCAGTATGCCTGCTGCCACTTCTGTGTCCTCATTCTTGTCACCTGCACAAAGTAAGGCACATAGGAGGGCAGGACCCAGTGCTGCCCTGGTGGGAAGGACTTGAAGCTACTGTTAGAGCAAAGGATGTGACAAGTGGGGGCCAGCCACCAAACCCCAAAACCCCCAAGATGACGGGCGGTAAGGCAATGGTTAAGTTGGGATCTTAGTTATACATACAGATACATCCTTGAATTCAGTTAGAGCTAACTTTTAATTCAGGAATCGGTGTTTTATTATCCCCAAACTGCCATATTCTCCCAACATCTTTATTTATAGTCCTTGCTTCCTCCCTACATAAAACTTCTTAGGTAACAAATTCCATGAGTTGCCAGAACAAGATTTGGTTTCTCTCTGAATGAGCTGGCCGCCTCTGGAACCCACTCAAGAACTGAGATGTGCGTTGAGCTGATGTTCATTTAGCATACTGTGAGCTGGTTGATTCGTGCCTCATAATGGCCCAGTGGCACGAGTCCCATCACCTTCCCCCCACCCCCCGGTCACAAAACAAAGAGTGAGGAAGATCAAGTAACTGGTCCACAGACACACAGCCATGAATTCCCCAAACAGTGCGGGTCACAAGCTCATCCTTTGTTATCTTCTTTCCATTGTGGAATATTCAGACAGAACGCCCAAGTCAACCAGCTCTCACCTGAATTCCTATTTGCCTTTGGGGTATCCACTGGCAGCTCTCAAATCTACTGAGGCCGCAGAACGACTGTGTGTGCACCCTGCCTGGCGCTTACAAATACTGGAAGTGGTCACAAACAATGAAAACTGGAGAGATGGCACATCACAATTTCAGTTCCGGGCTTCGCTTGAACACCTCCTTTACCCGTTCAGGGACTGCCAAGTAAGCCTTCCTCAGGCAGCCACAGAGTTGAGGTGGTGAAAGTCTACCAGCTGCTGAATATGGAACCAGTCTTTATTTTGAAACATGCAGCTGCCAAGAAGAAAAGATGCTACTAACTGAACAAATGCTCACAATTTTCCTTGCCCGTTGCCACGTTTTGATCATGCTTGGGAGAACAGGGTCTGCTATAAACAGAAAGAACAGACCTGATGCTTCAATGGGGGTCGAACGCTGAAGTGGCTTAGGATGGACTTAACCTTCACTTGACAGCCACCTCGGAGGGGTCCGGTCTTGCTAAATGGCCGATGCTGACGAGGGCTCTTCGGAGGCTCTGTGCAACAGTGTTTGTTACTTCTGCCTTGGCAGGAAAATCCACCCGAGAGTCTCAAAGGTCTTTTCTCTACAAGATCTACGGGCTAAGATCTGTGCTTCTTACTAGATAAAATGCCCACCCAGCGCTTCTGCAGTCAGCAGAAGCTTCAAAATATAATTCTCTGGTTCTAAAAATGTCCACGTGCTAGAATTATCTGATGATTAAGAAGCTTGTCTCCATGTCAAAGGGACGTTCATTTCCCATAAGTAAACTCTTGGTGGGCAGGAGGGTGTCATTTATAATTCCATATTTAAACACACAGAATTGAATAGATGTCGTGGGAGTTTCCATTTAACTAAAAATAAAGATGTTTCCTTTAATCTGATAAATGTTAGGAATTTTCTATAAACCGATGCGCCTGGTCGCGCCCTCCACCCCTTTTCCCTTGTTTATTTCTGTCCTGAGTTTTCATATCCCAAAGCTGTGTCTTTTCCTCAAGGCTCCCTCCCATCATATTTCATCAAGTTTGCCTTTGGTGCCCATGCATCCCTCGTGCCCCTCCTGTCCCCGGCTGTCAGAGGCCACATGCTGTCAGGTTCCAGACCACTGGACCCTAGATGGGCAGGGCTGTGATTACTGACTCTTAGTTGCATGAATGTGGACACTTGACCTCAGTGTACCTGAGATTCCCGCACGTGTAAAATGGGATGGCATTACCTCGGAGGTGTCTCGTGAAAACCAGATAACCCACGAAAACCACGCACTTCCCATGCAGCCGGGTACCCAGTGCTCAACACGTTTTCTTTGCAGACCTGTCGAGAAGCTGTTGACTTTTCTAATTCGAGTTGGTGTGTAAACTAATACAAATTGTGTTTGTTACTTGTCTTACATGAAAAGTCTTCTTATTTCCCACCTCTTCAATGTGTACACAGCAACGTACAAACGCATCTCAAGAAAATGTACAACTTTTGGAACACAATTTTTAGCCATCCGGAAAATTTGTCTGCTTTTTTGTCCCAAGCCATAGATAATTTTTAAAGTAAGACTGAAACTGAATCTCACCTGGAAGACTCTTTGAGAACCCAAGTTAAGCTCTGGCTGGAGTGGCTCAATGGATTGAGTGCCGGCCTGTGAATGAAAGTGTCGCCAGTTTGACGCCTTGTCAGGGCACATGCCTGGGTTGTGGGCCAGGTCTCCAGTAGGGGGCGCGTGAGAGGCAACCACACATTGATGTTTCTCCCCCTCTCTTTCTCCCTCCCTTCCCCTCTCTAAAAAGAAATAAATAAAATCGTTTAAAAAATAATAATAATTCATGATCAAATGTTTACAAAAAAAGAATCCAGGTTAAATAAAATATTTTGTGGACTAACATTTGATTCCACAGACTTCTCTCAATTTCCCCCTGACAACTACCCCCAATTTAACAACAAAGCTTTCGGTGAAAGAACCGATGCTTTAGAAAGTATCTGAAAAATAAAAAGAAGTTAACACTGCATGCTCTGCATGCTCTGAATGAGTAATCGAACCGAATGAGGAGGAAATTACAAACAACCCTTTGAGGATCCTAACTTACAGAAGAAGAAAGTAAGGTTGAAGAGGTTAGGTAACTTGCTGGAGGCCATGCGGTGAGCCGTCTGTCAAAGCCAGTTGTTGAGACAGGTTTAGAATCCAGTCCTGTCTGGCTCTGAGGTTAACGTTCTTCCTATAAATCACGTTGTTCAGCAATGTCCCACTGGATTTTCAAGGCCTGTGTCTTCGGTATCACGGAGCTGAAATGTAATGCACAAAATACGGTTATTCTGAATTCGCCATAAGCTGTAAATATTTTCAGAAATGTTCGTTTCAAAACAGCAATACGTTAGGACAGAGGTTCTTAACTAAGGGCAATTTCTCTCTACAGGGGCCCTTGGCAGTGTCTAGAGACAATTTCTGATTGTTGCTACTGGCATCTCATCGGTAGAAGTTACTGGATTGCTGAGTTCCTTAGCAGGCACAGGACGGCGCCTGCCGGCAGAGAACTCTCTGCCCACACTGTCCCGGGTGCCAAGAGTGAAGAGCCCTGCTCTGCGGGCTTCCACTTCACGGCAAATGAAATTCTTTGACTTATCTTCCTTATAAACTGATGACACATAAGTTAGTATTTTTAATACCACGGAAAGGCCAGTGAAGAATTATGGGACCAGAGCCTGCACAAAGGCAAAACTCCGGTGGGGGAAACGCAGCCCAGAAAGCTGTTTTTGCCCTGAGGCCGCTGACTCACCAGAAGGAAGAGTCAAGACGCTGAAATCCAGTTTCAGTGATTTTTCAGGAAGAAGGGAACATCCCAGGGACCACTCAGCACCGAGACTCTGTTGGCGTCCTCTTCCAACTTAACCTTGCAGCCAAGGGCTACACGCCCTGGGGTGGCGAACTAGAAATTAATCAACCTTTGTGCAGACTTGCAGCCTGACCTGGTATCTTCTTAAGCTTTCATTTTTATTTACTACCAGGCTAGCAATGCCCAGAGGTGCTTGGCAGAAGCCAATAAAAATTCTCTCTTCAAGAGGGTACAGTGACTTTAGGCCTCAAAGTTTCTTAGAAAAGCATTTTCCCACTACAATGAGCATTGCGCCATCAGAAGTAACCTGGCAGATAAGGAAACAAATCCCCAGGATAACGATCTTAAAAGAGCTGAGAACAGAAACTCAACAATGGGACACAGATGATGAAGCAACTGTGCTCACTCCAGGGGGCAGAACTCCTCCCCCCTCACCAGTGTCTGGCTCTGTCCTGCTTCCTGCACCAGTGAGGGTCACCGGTCCTCACCTCTTCAAATTAGGAGTAGTCACCTGCCCTTCTTTCAGTCACCTCTTGATGGTGCAGTTTTGGCTGTAGGTCTCTCCAGAAGCCGCAGGGTCAGTTCCATGTCATTGCCAAATTACCTGAAATAATTACACTTTCACAGGAACGTGTAACACTGTGACAAGGTCACAAAGCAGGGTGACTCCGTGACCCGGAGGAGCGCTTGAACACGGACTGCAAGAACGTTTGGTCCCAGGTGTCCCTCTCTGACTCAAACCAGTCGGTCTGTAAGACTCCGCTCATCAGCCACAGTGGTTCTCCTAACAAGCCTGGACGTGTCTGAATTATCAGGGACAGGAAAGTCCAGACACCAATTTTATGTGCTGCTTCGAAGTTTATGGTTGTCTCTTGTTTCCTCAAACAGCCTGTAACTCCCTGATAGAGGAAGCAGCTCCTGGTCCGGGCTGTTTATCCTGTAATTCTCGGCCTGGGTACAGCACAGAGAAGCCCCGTACTTACCTTCAGTGGGACCCCGGTGGGGATGAGGGGACAACCTCCCTCCAAAAGTTATCATATAATGTCCCCAGTAGTAGCTATGCTTTGCCCTTTGGTTAAACATTTGAAAGGCGTTCCCTTATGATTGAAGCCAAAAACACAGTTTCAGATCCTCAAGTTGGCACTTCCGTGGGAAGCAGACTTTGAGCTACCTCAGAAAATTTGGGGCCTTGTTATTTAGGAGAAGGTCTTTGCCCAAGGACATTATTTAAAGGATCGTGTTCTCCAGAAAGCAGCCTTAGGCCAGGCTAGGTCACCACAGACAGAGAATTCCAGAAACAGAGCTGAAAATTCTCTCTGCTTTGCTCGACCAGGGACCCACCATTGCTCTGCGGCTGGTGAGGAGACTATAGGACCATTTAAGGAAAGAAAGCAAATCTTGTCTCTTGAAATTGTGTAACTGCGGATGTCCGCTTCAGCAACGTTAGCTCACTGATGGATCTTTCCTTTTGAAATATAAATTATTTCATTAAGAGACTCGTGTATCTGATCTCTTTCATGTGAACTTTTTGATGGTGATTTATTATTCAGCAATTTATAGTGCTGAATGTAATCATTGCGTGAGCTTTAACTCCTCCTGACTCATAGGGAACCCCGATGTTTGAGTAATTAATGCTTCAGAGAAAATATTATGGGGTTACCTTATATTGCATGTGATTGATGTCTAGAAACATTATTCAATATATGAAATGTTTGATTCACTTTTTCCTCTTTCAAGTAGGAAAATGCCCCACCATTCAGAGAAAGGAGACCTTTCCTTCAGGGTACACATTGAACGAGACATGCAGCTCCGGGGAAGATGAGCTCCGGGGAAGATGAGCTCTGGGGCCTGCAGACAGCAGTGGCCAGGAGCAGGGGGCCACTTGCCTGCTCTGCTGTCCCCCTTTTCCCTGGAGAAATAACTGGAACAGTGTAAAAAGCATTCACCTTACGGGGACCCTTGGGGTCCTTGAGCAACAGAGGTTGGAAAAAGGTGATTAATGTTTCTCTCTCTCTCTCTCTCTCTTTTAACTTAAATTCATCTGCAACACCCCTCTGTCCTTTTCCTATGGCTTCTGTAAGGGAGGGCCATGAACTAGGTGCCTTAAAACAACAAAAAGCTTATTTCTCCACTATTGTGGGAACTAGGGGTCCCAAAGGAAGGCTTGACCAGGCTCCTCATGAAGCTTCAGGAGGGACGCATCCTTGCCTGTCCCCCAGTTCAGGTGGCCCCAGGGGCCCTTGGCCGTGGCAGCATCACTGCAGCCTGTGCCTCCTTCTTCTTAGGGAGTTCTCTCTTGGTGTCCAAATGTCCTCCTTCTCATCAGGACACCGGTCATCTTGGACCATGGGCCCACGCCGCTCTTGTTCGTCTGTCCTTCCCCTAGCTGTACTGACTCCATTGCAAAGACCCCATTCTCTAGTAAGCTCACCGTGAGCAGGACCCCAGGGTGGGATTTCAGCGTGTCTTCTGGGAGACACAGGTCGACCTGTAGCAACCGCCAGCGAGGACCAGGGCAGGTCAGGGAGAATCTCCTACTTCCCTCACCGACCTGGGCAGGGCCCAGCTGCCACCAGAGACGAAATCTACCGCTCAGTGGGTCACGGGCCCGAATGGGACAGTGCTGCCGTCTGCTTTCAACCTGATGGAAAAACTCTTCTGCAGAAGACAGTGGCCCCAAGGAAACACAGGAGAGAGAAACCTGGAGATGACGGTGGGTCTCATGAGAGAGCAGGGGCCACTGGCCCCCTGCAGGCTGAGCTGGAACATGCAGGTGCAAACAGGTGCATTCGGGCTCTGACCAGTCCCACCACTGCAGACTCACACACCCCTTCCCTGCCTCACCTCGCCTTGGTTTTCCTCTGGAACCGCGTGGCTGGACACTGCTCAAAGGCTCAGATATTGCAGGGCAGGGAGTGGGGGAAGGGAGAGGAGTAGTGTGGAGGGAGGAGATGCTGGGGATCACCTCCCGAAAACAAAGCTAGGCAGGAGGCAGAGTGCTATGTCCCTGGGAAGTAACAAGGAGATAAGCAGGGAAAAACCATCCCCTGAGGCAGGGTTCAGGGGTTAAGTCATTTACGGTAAGGGTGCCTTAGGGTCCCTGGCTCTGACAGGTCAAGTGCAATATCAAGAATTACTATCCTGCTATTCGTGGTCACCTTCTCCTCCACCGGAGCACAGTGAAGGGCAGGTGGGGCCGGAGGGACCGTACAGTCAGTACATCTGCTCAGTGACAGAGGACCCAGGAAACTGGTGTTAGGGATCCCCCAGCGCTGATGTAACAATCCTTTGCTACTTGGCCAGTCGCTCTGCAAGACACAGTTGGCTTGTTGTCCCTATACTAATAATTTGCAACATCTTATGACTCTCTCTTCACACAATCATTCTGTAGTTCTTTTTAACTTCATTTGCATATCTTGCTTTTTTTGGAAATTATTGTTTTTTCTTTGCTGGAGAATATTCCAAGTCCTCCCACTCCTCCGTCTACAGTTTGAACCAGTGACGTGGGTGTCTGCTCCTTGAAGCCACGTACAAAGCACGTCTGTGCCCCTCCAGTTCTGCAGGGAAAGCGTATCTACTCTCTTCTTCTGGAACAAAAAAAAAAAAAGGAAGAAATGAGCGAGTGTGGTAAAACATAACTTATCATGAATGAGAAAAGTTGCAAATACTTTTAAGTTGAAGAGTACAGACCGAGTGTGTTACCTGCCAACTCTCATTTAAATAGTTCGTTCATACCTACAGAGCTGCCTCAGTTATCACTGACCTTGGCAGTGAGACCAGAGCAACATTTTCTAAAGGATAAAATGTTCCTGAAAAATATTTCAGAAGAATCAGATGTGGTCTCACTTTGCTTTCATCATCACTAACCATGTTCCCATGCCTGTTTCTCTTCCTCAGTCAAAAAGTAGGGAATCTTAAAGGTGGGAAAAATGCCATCCCTGAAACTCCCTCTCTTGGATTATGGCCGGACTAATAGAGTCAGGATGGAAATAATCTTCCGAGCCTGTGCGTGCATTTTACTGCTCTTGTGGGTGAACGGCAGTGAAAGATATAAACTGAGAACAAAGCAAGCCACGACATTCTGAGATAAATCCACTGGGAGCAATTCTTTTGTTTGTTTGTGGGGTTGTTTTTTTTTTTAATTTTAATGTCAGTGATTCCACGGAGCTGTTCTCGTTCACAAGAAAAGATTTCATGAAGCTATAATGAATGACTGGTCAAATCAATTAGTTAACGAGTGAATAGATAGATAAATGCGAAAATATAAAAAATGAAAACGTTTTTAGTACTGTGACCTTCTCCATCTTTTTAGATTGTGTTCTAAATTTAGGGGATTGAAATATAATATTTTAAGTGAGTTTATGGCAACCTTAGATTGTCATAGCATTCTAAAATATTATTTCCTAGAAAAATAAAAAGTTAGAAATTTTATGGTCTTCATAAATTTTTTTCAAGGTAAAAGTTTATTTTTGAAATTCAAAAAATCACATGGCTCTCATCAGTGATTTGTTTTCTCTGGATCCTTGCTAAAGTAGCCACTTTTATTTAATGTTAATTTTTTGATATGCTTTGCTCAAACTAGAGATTTCATGCCTAATAACAAGCAAATTGATGGCCACCAAATTGATCACTACATTAAGACCCACTTGGTTATTCAGAATGAAAAATTATAAAAAGATGTTTATTTGATTAAATGAAGCCAGTTGACTGAAAGGTATAGAAAAAAAAGAATGAGATGGAAAGAGACTATTTCATGTATTTTAGATCTCAGCCAATGAAGAGAATTTACTTCATTATTGCTTCTGAAGAAGATGAATAAAAGAGAGGGGACCTTATGTAAATGATTTTTTTTTAGTGATGAAAAACAGATTCTTCAGATCAAATGCACCCTCCAAGTTTCCCACAGAATAACTTCATTCCGAATATTTATTCAACAGCTATTAATATTTACCGGGTTCCTATTGTGTCGAACATGGTGGTTCAAAGAGCTAAAAATCAAAAATAGACAACACAAAGTCTGTGTTGAGCTTGAATTCCAGCGACTGAAAAAAAGCCGAGCATCTCTGTTTAAGTTTAGCACTCCAAGGATAAAGCACAGATCCTAGAAAATTCCACAGAGAGAAAAAAAACACTTTATGAGACTCTCACTGGCTTCCAAATTCTTACCAACAACCCAAAAAACTTGAAGATGTTGGAGAAATGCCTTCGAAGTTCTAAGGGAGATTTGAGCTGGGAACTCTACGCTCAGCGAAAACAGTAACCAGGCAGCAAACGCTGCACTGGGAATTGCAGAGGACAAGAAGCTTTGTAATTTGAAATTTAATTCATTTTTTTCACCATGTTGATACTTCATAGGTAAAGCTATGAGAGATCTGAACAACACAATAAGCTTGGACTTATATTCACATGTACAGCTTTACACTTAATAAGGGCCTGAAATACATTCTTTGACATTATAAAAAGCAAATTTATACAAAGTCACGAAAGAAGTCTCTAAAAATTCCAAAGAATCAACATCGGACAACCTATGATGCAAAGCAAAATGCTACAAAATTAGAAATCAATAACGAAAGGATAGCTAAAATGGCCCCATATGTTTGCAAAGGAAGAAACAAGCTACTAAATTACCCTTGGATTGAAAAGGCAGGTGCCATGTAAATTATAAGAAACACAAAGCAAATGACAGCGAGTCCCGCACATATTAAAATTTATGTGCAAAAATTAAAGCAACACTTCGCAGAACATTTAGAGCTTTGAACGCACCCGTGCATGAGAAAGCAAAATAGACTGATGGTAGATGAGCTAAGGTTCGACCGAAAAAGTTACCGATGAATAAGGGAATAAACAGAAAGGGAAAAAAGGGAACCGTAAAGAGAAAAAGGGAACGCAACGAAAGGGAATACAAGGAGCGAGAGAACTGAATCTCGGGTTCTTTGTTTTCCGAAAAGGATGTAAGTAGACTAAAACCGATTAAGAAATGGTTGAAAGATTAAAAATATAGAGAATTAAAACGTGGATACAACTGGAGAGAAAACCTCATGAAATAACGTTTGGAAATTCAGTCGGGATTACCAAATGGCTTCCACGTGGCCAGATCCAGGAGACTCAATTCAGTCTTGATGCAGGTGAGGTTCTGACGACCGAATCACGTGACCACTCTCTCCGTCTTCAAGTGATTTCCCTTTGGCTTCTGACACGACTTTTCCTTGGTTCTCTTTTTACCTCTTTACCGGAGTGTTCCCTTCTCATCGCTTCAGCTCTGATCTGAGAGAGACCCCAACAGACCCCAATGAACCTTCAATGAACCCTCCTTAAGCTCTGCCTCTATCCTTCCCTCCAGACTTGTGCCTCTGACTTTCACTTTAAACTGAAGGCTTCATTAGAACTGCACCCTTAATATGTCCCAAATCCACCTACCACTGTTCCCACCACCCATCAATCTTCCAGAGCTCCTTTTCCTGAGACATGTAAAGACCAGTAATGGCATTTATAAATCCCCATTGGCTTTTAATTTAGGAGTTGAACTTAACCTTGGTCCTCCTTCCTTGTCCTGCTACTACCATCCCCACATGCAGTTCTTACTAGGCTCAGTCAAGTGCATCAAATTTTCCTCAGACGCGCCTCCTGCACTCCGTCCCCAAGGGCTCTGCTTCCACTCAAACTCACGCCTTTTCTCTGTCTACATAATCCATCCTTCTCTCAATCACATCCCCTTTACACGCCACCAAAACTGTGATTCTGATCGCACAGCCTCCTCTCCTACAGCATGTAGTCCAAATTTCTAGCCTGACCTCTGAAGCTCCTCATAATACCCTGGAGAGTATCTCGCCAACTGACTGACTGCTTGGCCTCTGTTAGTCTCCAGCCTCACCCTTCTCTGACTGTTCCACGACCTTTCTCATCCCTGGGGCTTGGCTAACTCTCCTCTCTCCATGTAAAATGACTTGCCCTTCTCCCTCCCTCCCCTCTACCAACTGGCATGACCAATGTGAAATGATTCTATAATCTTGGCCTGGACCCCCCTCATCATTCAGGATTTTACCATGTCCTCTTATCTGTCTTTAAACCTGTTGACTAAGATTTCCACCTGAGTCTGTATTTCTGGCATAGCATTGCGACATCCACTGTTCGGCGGCTCTCCCTGAAATTCTGGGGGTATATCAGAAAGTGAAGGAAGGCTTCTCAAGCTTTCAACACAGCTGAGCTTTTATAGCAATATTTGCCACAGCTCTCTATACCTTACTTTGCTGACTGGACATCCTCTCAGCAAATGGGCAGAAAAGAAAACAAGTTTTAATGGAAGTCACGAACAGATAGAATTGTTTGTCTTACACCTTTTATGCCAAATGAGGAAAAAACACCATTAGGAACACAGGAATATAGGCCTAGTTTTGTCTTGAGGCAAACTTCAGCTAAAAAAGGACTGTTAATATATCTCTTTCTTGCCTCTACATGGAATGTTCTCAGGAAACTTTTAGCTTATATATAAAAGATTTTCTTTTGCATACATGTTGGTATTACAGTGCATTAATTCAAATATATATTTAGTAGCTCTGTCTGATATATCAAAATCACAGACACACACTCATAACACTTCCCAGAAACTATTAAAAACTCCCCAAATCAATCGTAAATCCTAAAATCAATCACTGATCCTAAAAATCAACCATAAGGATGTCTGTGCCATATGAATATTGAAGACGTTGGAGAGGTAGCATATATGTCCAATCTGTGATTCCAAAAAGACTTTAAATGCAACTAACCTGGAGACAGTTGTATATTAATTCCATGTTAAGTTATAAACAGCTGATCTTGAATCCTCACACAGGACACACATTAATGAAGAGAGACAGGGAATGTGGAAGAGGTTGGTCTTTGATACGTATAAAGAATATCACATGGAAAGGAACCCAGCAGAGTGTACTTTCATCCAGAGAACTGCTGTAGACCTCGCTGCTCCGCGTGGCCTGTGGTTTCAGCCACAGTGGCAGAGACTCCATCCAGGTGATTGGAAAGAGAACATTCTGGTGCATTCTGGACCTGGACCACATCACTAGCATATGAGGAGTGGAGACTCACTAAGCATCACTCTCCTCATTCAGAGACTGACTGTATGGCTAATGTCACACTTTCTGGGGCTGGCCCCTGTCTTTCTGGAACCCTGCTGCTACTGGCCGTGTCCACACAGCACCGTTTTTGCTAACCTGCATTCCAAGCGGATAAGAATTACTTCAGACCAGCATCTGCTAGAATGGAAAATCATTATATTATGTCACAGTCACCATAAATTACATTCTGATTTGTTTATGACTCAGCTACTCTGGGCTGAGACAATACATTGATTCTAGTATTTTTAAAGTTGTTGCTGAAGCTCAAAGTTCCAGTGTGGGGTCTCTTAATTAGTAGATTTCCCAAAGTGAACTCTTTGCCCTGAAAAGGGTGCACCTAAGATTAACATGTAGTGTGTATATAATAATCCAGGAGGGAAATCTAACTTCCATCATCTTAAAACTTAATCTGAATCCTGAGGCTTCTACAGAGAGTTTGAATAAGGATTTCGGGGTTGATTACGGTTCACGCTACCCCTGTTGCTATATGCTCAACACTTGTTTTGGAAGCACTGAGCGATTTGCAAATAATCAAATTCTTAAGTTGGCAAAACTTGCAAACCGGTCCTTTTTTTTCCCCCTTGGTCTCTGCGTTGTAGGTATTTATCCTGGTTGCCTTGCGTTAAGTATGGACAGCAAAAACGGCCTGGACTGAATAAAATCTCTGCCAAAAATCCCTTCATGTGAGGCTGACTCAGTCTGTACTTCCCTTAAATATTAATAGTAAAAGCTTCTATGCTGTGAGGAGGAAGTCTGTGCTGGTAACCTTTCTACTGCTGTACGTGTTGGCTTTGAAGCAGCTGGTGTCTTTGTTTAGGGTTTTATGAGATTTGAACCACTTTTAATTTGAGTGATACAACTGACTTGTAACTGGCATTTCAGATATTCTAGGACCTCTGAGGTGCTTTGTTATGTATACACAAACTTTTAAATGATCAAGTAACTTATTCCTGCCTTTTGGGGATGGTTCTGAAAATTGTGTGGTTCACGTAGTTCTTAGACCTTAATTCCAAACAATATGCATTCATTAAATAATATAAATACATTTTAAATTGAGAAAATGCAAAGTGGAATTGAAGTAAAAACTACACAAGTACAACTAATCGACAGAATGTTCTTTTTTTCTCTTTTCATACCAGCAGAGCGGAAAATGTTTTCCATGAACTGGTTAGTGTGTGCTTTTTGTAAAGAAAGACTTTTACAAAAACCATTGAAAACTAGTTCATGGTTTGTGTTAAATACCTGTCTATTCTTTGGGCACATCGACGAATTCTAATTCCAGGGCTACACAATCTCAACCCAGTGTCTCCACCGTAACCCAGGAATTCACAGTCCTTTGCCCTCAGTTGCAATATAATATAAGAAATAAGGCACTTTCATGACTACTGAATAGTCCCTTGGTCCCAACATTTTCTCTCCTTAGTCATCTGTGGCGCTCTCTCATCTAATCACCATAATTACTAATGGTGCATGCGCTCAAGGTGGCTGACTCATCTCAGAGCCAGTCAATGACTATGTAACAGAACAGCTCATTAGTTCATAAGAAACTAGTAAGACCTTAGTCTAACCCCCGCTCAACAGAGAAACAGGAGTCTGGGATTCTTGCGGTGTTCTCTGCCAACTACCTCGGTGATCTGCAATAAACCACTTAAATTCTCTAGGTATATCATAAAAAGGAGGAGTTAGACCTAATCAGTGACATGGAGCTTTTAGTGTACATCCAAAAATAAAAAAATAGATAAATGGAATAAACAGAGGGTCCACAAATAGATCCTAATAGCTTCATACATTTATTTATGAATAAAGTAGTATTTCATAACAAGGTGGGAAATATTGTATTTCACAAAGTATGATTGGGTGATTGATATGCTCTTAGGGATACTTCGTTGCGTCTCTAGCATACTTTTTAGGCCAAAATAAATTTCCAGATGGCCTCCAAATTCAAGGACATAAAAACCAAAACCACGAAATGTTAGAAGAAAACATAGAGAGTGGTTTTCTTATCTGTACGGGGAAGCCTACTTTAGAATGTCACAAAACTTCTAACGTTTTATAGAAGGACACACTTATGTATTTGATGCACAAGTTTTAAAATCCTGAATCAAACCACAGATAAAATTAGAAGGCAAACAGAAAACTTAATAAATATTTGCAGTAGTTATCACATAGGGTTAATTTTTTTAATAAGTAAAGATATCTGACAAATCAATAAGTAAATTTAAGCATATTATTATAAGTGGTTAAGATATGAAGATACAACACACAGAAAGGACTATGTGAATGGTTTTTAATACATAAAATATACTCAGTCTCAATGAAATGTTCAGGCACCACTTCTGGGGATAATGATTGAAGCACCATTATCCAATTTTTATAAACAATTTCTCATCGATTGACTCCAGGTAGAAAACCACTGAGCTGGAGCTGCCTAACATCCACCAAGCTCTGAGGTTAAGTGTGACGACCTTGTCTTTGGTCCCACTCTCTGACGATACCACCTTCCTGCCTGTCCTACATGCATCCGATGCTATTACAAACACAGAAGCTGCCCTTTTCATTTCTTTAACCGGGGGTTGGCTGTGGCGAAGGGAAAACCGGTACCGTATTGGAATTGGGACTCACTCAAATTCATGCTTTCCAAATCTACGGCCTCGATTACCTTCTTCAAGGCTCAAAAAACAGTGCTGGCCTTTCCTTCTCACATTCCCTTCAGCTCTGTCATCCTGAATGATCTCCATTCTTCATTCTTGTTCAGCTTTTGCTCCTCGCTCATTTTTACCAGACGACCTTGTCTCAACCCACACAAGCGACAGAAGCCACCCCTTGGTCTCCTGACCACTGCACGACCCCCAAATGCAAACTGTATAGCATCTGCATGCTATTTGCGCCCTTCATTTTTGGTGCCACAGGAAGAGATGTCTCTTCTGTATAAAGGAAGCACCTTTATCTATGTTCTGAAACCCACAGCCTCCTACATCACTGGATTCTGCATTATTATTTTTCTTCTCTCTCTTAAATTATCAGTCTTTCCCTCTGCCTGCTCTTTTAGCTCAGTGGTTATCCGCCGGGACCAATTTCACTTCCGATGACAATGTCTGGAACGTTTCTTGATTGTCCCAATGGGATGCTCCTGACCCCCAGTGCACGGGGCCATGGAGGTTGCTAAACACGCTGCAGTGCACAAGACACTGCATCCCGCCCCCAGCACCCCCAGGCCCACGCTGTTGCCTGGTTGGAGACAATGCCAAGGCTGACAGATCCTGTAGCCTGTAAACACCTTCCTTTCCCTTCCTTCCTTCCTCCCTCCATTTTTTCCTTCCTGTCTTCTTTCCTTCTTTCCTTCCTTCCTTCCTTCCTTCTTCCTTCCTTCCTTCCTCTTCCTCGTTCTCTCACAATTACCTCACTCAAACACGATTATCTTTTAAACACATTTCTTCTTGTTCCTTCACCCGCCCTCTAGCTATTCTTATCTTTCTCTTTCCTTTGTTCTCAGCAAAAGTTTTGGAAAAAATAACCAAAATCCATTGTTCTCAGTTGTTTTTACTTCAAACATTTAAGGCAATCTGGCTTCACTGAGATCATTCTAGCAAAGGTCACTAATGACTCAGTGCCGCCAGCTCCTGAGACAAGTCTCCAGCTTATCTCAGAATACTTCTGTAAGGCTTTGGTCTTGCTCTTTTTTTTTTTTTTTTTTTTGACAATTCCTTTTCTGAAATTCTCTCATTCTATGCACTCACGAACCTTACATTCCTAAATCTTAGAATGAGAACTTTCTCATTCTCCTTTCAATTATTCCACACTTTTGTTTTCGGTGCAATGATATCTCTTACTCATCTGTCTCTGCTGTGGTCTTCTCTTCTAAGGCTACATTTTCTCTTTTAAGCACATTGTATCCACCACCTGACGGCATATAAGTATACACCTTTAAATGAAAGAATTCTGTGGAGCTCCAGCAAATACAACCAGTCACCTATTCGGGCCCCATACTGCATGTCCGCCGAGGCACTTCAAGTTTTATATACAAAAAATGAACTATTTTTACACTTGATATTAATGTTCATTTTCTGACCTCTCATCTTGTTACAAACATCATTCTCCAAGCAACCTCCTAAGCAAGAAGCCCTATACCTGGGAGGTATCCATGGTGCCCCATGGATGATAGGAAATGGATAGGAAATGTATACACAAACTTTTAAATGATCAAGTAACTTATTCCTGCCTTTTGGGGATGTTTCTGAAAATTGCGTGGTTCACATAGTTCTTAGACCTTAATTCCAAACAATATGCATTCATTAAATAATATAAATACATTTTAAATTGAGAAAATGCAAAGTGGAATTGAAGTAAAAACTACACAAGTACAACTAATCGACAGAGTGTTCTTTTTTTCTCTCTTCATACCAGTAGAGCGGAAAATGTTTTCCACGAACTGGTTGGTGTATACTCCATTTCCTGTCCATTTCCTATCACGCCCCACAGTCTAATCGGTAGCAACTAGTGTTAAACCTAGGCCATCGATACCTCAAATATGTCCTATTCAAATATGTCACTCAATTTTCAAATATGTCACTGCTAGTGCCCTGGGTTAGGCTCCATCATCTCTCACTTGGATAGTCATAATACCTACTTTTCCCTTTGCCTGCCTATAGCCTCTGTCCATGACACTAAAGGTCAGCTTCTAAAGCCTTACTTTACCATGGCTACCTTTTTCCTAAAAGCTTCTCTCAGTTCTGCATTCCTGAGTCAAACGCTGAGATATTTTGCAAACCCCACAAAACTCCAATAATCTGAACCTTGCCAACTTCTTGAGCTTCATACCTTTCCCTTCCCTTCTTCTAGTTGTGCTCCAATGACACCCACTGTTCATAGTCTCCCACAATCCTCAAATTGTTCTGCACCTCCTACCCTTTGAACATTTTTAATCTCGGTGCTGGAGACCATTGGCATGTCCCATTTAGCAAAGTTTTATTCTGCTTTAAAGACTCAGATGGGTGTCCCTCTAGAAAACCTCCCGTCCCATTCTCTGAGAATCAATTGCTCTCACTTCACCTCATCGCCTTTCAGCTGTGTACTGTCAACGTTCCATTTGTCATGCTGTGCTCCAGTTTAAAATACACTTTTGCTTTGTCTACCAAGTCACGGCTTATTCAGGAAGGATCTGTGTCTTAGGGATCAACAATGCACCACTTGGAACACTTAGGCATTCAATTAATGTTTGTGGATGAAGGAAGGAAAGTGGCGAGGGCCAGGGCGGCCATAATGTGCTTACGAGTGAGTTGCAAAACACAGTCTAGCAGCGTTTAACTTCAGCATCTGAAGGATTGATCAGATATCCAAATGGCCGTGGTGGTGCACTGAGCTCCACAGAAGGCAAACTAGTCTAACCGGTGACATGGGTCTTGGGTAAAGGTAATAGCTAGTCCTTACCAGTGCTCAGTTTGATGCAATTCTGTCCACCGGTTGCACAACTACCAAATTACTGTAGCCATGAGGTCACCCTTTCCCCAGGATCTCAGTGGATATTTACTTTCCTCGGTTAATTCTGGTTTCTTAAAACTAAGAACCAAGTTCTTAAAGTGCGTTCCAAGGAGACTAGTCCTATGAGACTTTCTAAAATGAGAGGGTCTCCCAGTCAGTCATGTTTGTGCAACATATATGTCAAATGTGTGTGTTGAACATGGAGAATACATACAAGCTCAGTAAAAACTCGGAGTAAATCTCATAGTCAGGAAATCTGTTTATGTTTGTTGACCATAATGTTTCACAAACTCATGTACTCATGGGGCCTTTTCCCGGGTTTTATCTATAACACCTCATGAAACTATTGTTCTGTGAAACAAGCTTTGGGGAACATAGGTCAGGAGTGTAGTTTAAAAACCATTGAAATGTCAACCCATCCCTCATTTGTTTGTTTTCTCTGCTACATTGGCTCAAGTGAGGGAAGGGGTCTGGGGTGGTAGCTAGGGGATGTGTCTCCTTTCCCAGAGTCTCTCCCAAAAGTCCCAAAAGTAAATAAATAAAATCTTTTTAAAAATAGTTTCACCTAAATTAAAAATTAAGCTGTTCAATCAGGGTGGAAATTGTCCCACACTTTTAAAAAATCTGATTATCTCTTTTTCATCACATATTATGGAACGAGAATGGTATTTATTGTCTTGCTGTAAGAATTAGCAGGCAAAGGGCGATGCCTTAGTCACTTAGGAGGTCATTCATCATACCAGCTGTTCCAAAATAAAGTGAATAAGAAGCTGAAGGATCCTGGTTCATAATTAGGTATGATGACGTCACGCTTTTCTGTTTCATCAGGAACACAGGCAAAGAGTTAGAGGTGGAACTGAAAGGAGTTTAGAGATCACTTAAGTCAGCCACTTACTTTACCAAGGAGGAGTTTGAGGCCCAGAGGAGAGGAGCCACTGGCCAAACGTTATTTGCAGACAGTACTAGCGGGGTTGAAAGCACAGCTGGTGGTTTCCGTCCAGCCTCTTTCCTCCTTCCACTTCCTCCTAATGCATTTGAGTCGAGGAATAGGGGTCAGGGTTGGAATCGAGTTAAATGCACATTGATGTTAACCTAATCTGTATTCCATTTCACGTTGCTTATAAAATGCTGTCATATTTATTATCACGTTCGACAGTCGCATCTGCCCGGCAAGGTGAGGCGGCCGTCCTTGTTTCCTTGTTACCGAGATTTACAACCTAGTCTAAGTGAAACGTTCTGTCCCCAAGAGGCAGTGTCTTGTTAAAACGCAGAGGGAGTTGGTTGTGCTTCCCAGGGCTAGATCAGGGAAAATTTGCCCAGACCAAAGGCGAGGCAGGCGCACTTCGACGGAGGCTCTGGTTCTGAGAAAACCGTGGCCAACCGGGGGCGCTGTTAGTCCACCTCCTGCACTCGCGCGGGGCCGGCGGAAGTCCAAAGTCCGCGTGGCTACAATTACACGTTTTCAGAAATCCGAAGTGTTCAACTTGAATCAAATCTGGAGTCGCAGACAAGCAGCCTGGTGCACAGGGAGCCCTTTGAAAGCCACACTCGCCAACACAAGCGAGCGCGAGACTGTCGGGGCCGCGGAGCCCTTCCCCAAATAGCCGCCGCCCGCGGGCACGGAGGTCTGTCGGACGCAGACGAAATTGGGGCCACTTGTCGGCAGGGTCACAATACCTTCGAGGGGGCCCGCGGCAAGTTCCAGCGACTACTCCGTACCTTCGAGCTCTGGCTGTACCACTTGTGAAACCAACAGCTGGTCACAGTGTAATTTAAAGTAGAAGCTGAACAGAGTAGACGTGAAAAAATAAATAAATAAAAAAGACGGAGAGCTCTTGGGCAGACTTTGGGGATAATGAGACAGGAAAACTAGGGAAGAAAAACAAATCCTGAACGTGAGTTACTACCACACGCTGGGGCCAGGATGCGTGATTTATGAAGCACCCAGCATAGTTTGCTGAAGTATTTAATTCTTTCCCGCTCTGTCATAATATTCTGCTCACCCATTCTAGCACTGCCCCCTCTGTCCCAACTTCACATTTACCACAAAGAAGAGGAAAGTGGGCAATGAACAGAGAAGGTGTTTACCCCTCAGACCGGAATGGTATTGAAAGAAGCAGTTAGAATGGATTCCCCTTACTTTGAAGTGTCTTTGAAGGTTTTCTTTATTTCTACGCATGATTTCTACCCAAATATTTGCTAACTTCCTTGATAGCCTCTCCCTCTACTAAACATGTGAATAGTAAAACAGATAAAACATGCTTCTTGTTCCCCAGCAGTGCACTGACCATGTTCAAAGACGTTTAAGATTGTGGGATGCTTAAAAGTATGCATTTTGCCATGTGTAATGCTCACTTTTGCCTAAATTTTTGAGGGAAAAATACGGGTGAGCATTCTACATGGGTATAACGATTACCTGCCATGGGTATAGTGATCCCGTGTATAATGCGCACAAAACACGGCCGTGCATTTACATGGCAAAATACGATACGTGCCCGTTTAGAATTCCTTCATCCTACAATGGCAGACAGTAGAACAAAAGCAGGTTAAACATGTTCATCCACCAACTGCGACTCAGGGGATACACGTTTACAGTTGTCAGGACTTCTGGATCGGAGACCTCTTGGTCCGCGCTCCGTTGGCCTGACACACAGCTGCAACTGTGGTGATGGATTCCCTGCGGGCTGCTGCCATCTTTGCACCAGTGTAACCTGGCGCCTCATCTCTAGCTTCCTGGCCAGCGTCTTCTCCCACCGCACAGCTCGAGAAGGCTGCGTGACCTATGGGCCCTCAGACATGCAAAATCCAATAACGCAGAAGGGCGTTTCAAGGATTGTCCTGTGGGACAATGCTTGAAACATGGAGGGAGGAAACGGACAGAAAAGTACTTATTAACCGATGTCTCCAGCTCCCTTTCCGCCCCTCTACAGTCTGCTTTAGACCCCCAGAGGGCCCCCAGCCTGCTTGCTAGTCTGCAAAGTCCATGCCACACACCCCGTTCCTGGACGGCTCCCTGCTCAGTGGCAGTATCTCCAGAAGAAGCTGCAGGTGTCGGTCATGGGGTCTAGTTTGAGGGCATGAGCAGGTTCCTGGGAATCAAACTGGCAACCTTTCATTTGGCGGGACAACACCCAACCCATGGAGCCATATAGGCCAGGGCACATCGCGTGTTTCCGTCTTCCTGACTGGAAGTGAGCGGACGTGTCACTTCCAGCTCTAACAATATCCAAGCCAGTTTTTGATGAAGTGTTTACCCAAATACATTATTTTCTCGGTTGCATCCCACTTCAAGCTTCACTGTAGGCAAAGGAAAAAACCTTCTCAATCCCCCCAACACATGCAATGATACGTGAGGTCAATGTTGATGGGCACCTCAAAAGTAACAATCCAGGTCTCAAAGTAGAGAATGTCATTCATAAAACGAGCATGTCAGTAAAATACAAAATCATCAGACTTCCCAGCACAAGTTTAGGTCCACCCTCCAGGTGCTTCATCTCTAGGATGCAAAGCATCTAAATGTTTGGAGACACCAGGCGATGGCCGCAAACGCCCCAGGTAGCCTGCTCCTCTGTGTCCACAGCCAGAGAAGGGACCCATGGAGTTTTGAAGGTTTGAACAGTCGTGTGTCAGCATATGAGAGCACAGTGCCTAAAACACACCACCTTCTCACCGAGTGGATCCCCGTGGCCATCAGCCCAAAATAATGCTTGTAGGGAGGACATTGACAAGTGCTCTGCGGTTTTCTGAGGCATGAGGGCAGCAGCCCAAACTGTCAGGATCCCATGGCACCCCCAGTAGACAAATAAAGAATACTCAGAATACATATATTAACATGCCACAGTTAATATTTCTGCAGTTTGTTTTCTCAACAGCATTTTGCTATCTAGGGACCAAAAAAAAAAAATGTGTTTCTCCTTACAAGTGAGACATGATTGATGCTTTACTGGGAAGGACTTTTCATAACTGAACAGATGTCTCCTGACAAGAAAGTTATTGGTACAAGCAAACTACATTATTGCAATAATGTTAAGGTTCAGACTTACGCAAAAGAGTTGGGGGGGGGGGTAGTTGGGAAAGAGAGCAAGTTGGACTAAGAGAGTGAGATACAGTTTGGTCACACTCCACACCCTGAGCCTGCCACGCTGACCAATTCAGCACCAAATCAACGCAAAGCTGTAAAGGCCGATTTCAGCACATATTCGTTTGTCCATAACGTAAGAACAAGCACTTCTGTTTGTCTAAAATCTCTGCCCTTTATGGTAAATGTTTTCATGTGCAAATTAAAGGCGATATTTCTCCCATCTCATTATGGCATATTCAGAGAAAGGACCACAAGGGGCATGACATTGAATCACTTGGAATTTCATTCTAGTGTTCTTTTAACTATAATGTTTTCTTGTTATTATTGGTTTGTATAGGACATGTGTCTAGCAGAATCAAGAGGACAGGTTTTCGAGCTCACGGGCTTTCTGGGGAAAAGCGAAGAGGGAGGCTACAGCTGTATGTCTCCAGAAGAAATGGAAGCCTCACACTTAAAAAAGATCAAAAGCTTAGCATCTGGTAGCAGACACTAGCAGAATTTACTTCAAAAACTGGATTATACGGTTTCATTAAAATCAGCTTTTATTCAATTCACCGAATGCAGTTATTAAGATCCTTACACTACATAAGTCTATTTATATAAAGAAGTATATATGTGTATGGCTCTAGTAGAAAAGATAATGGCGTTTTCTACTGTATACAAAGTAATACATTGTTTGGGCTGCCAACTGCTCTCAGAATATTTTTCAGCCGTCTAACATTGTTTCCCTCCCTGCCTTTTAGATTCGCCATCGAAACCTGCGCACGAGAACCCTCCTGTCCCCGGTTTCTATGTTGTGAGATGATTGTTACACGCCGCTGTCCTTTCTTAGTTATCTGCCCCACTTAGCCCCGCTGAGGCTGTACTGGAGGAAAACCGGAAAGCACTTCTTCCCCAAGCCTGGCTTGCAATCATCCGATTTCTTACCACACCACAGCGCTTCAGAGCACCCTGCTGCCCACCACCTTCTGCGGGCATCCTGCAGGCTGAGAAGCCCGTGACAAGCCTGCTTTCGGTGACGTCTCAGTGGCCTTTTCTGCGATGCAATGTTAGCTAATAACCGTCTATGCCAAACCGACTACAAACACTGCTGAAATGCTCTAATGAGGACTGTGCCAATCAAAACTATGCTGTCACTTCATGGCTTAAATATGTGCAGTGTTAACCGACCTTTGGTTGTCTGGGAAACTGATGCCAATGTCTCAGACCCCAAAGGATGCCTCTAGGATCTGTGATGTGTCTTCCTACTTCCTGGTTTATAATACAAAATTTTAATAGGCTTTGAGGGTAAAGTTGGGTCTGGCTTTTTTTGTGGAAAACTTGTCTTGTGACTGGTTCCTCTAACAAATTAGTTTCTAAAGTTTTATTATCTTCATGGACATGGGATATCAACAGATAAAAGATTCTAAAAATCTCAAAAGGGATCTTGATAATAAGCATAGTATATTGAATTGTAAGCATTTCTTCCCCCAAAGGAACATAAACATTCTATACACTGATGTATAGGTGGCGTGAAAAATGGTGGTGTTTCTTGCAGATGTCTTCCTGTGGATGGAAGGCTAGAAGTTGCTTGTGAGTATGAAACAAACAAACAAAAACACTGGACATTTAAATATGGGAAGCGTCAACAGAGCGTGCAGAGCTAATCAGGTCCCACAGCCAAATACAGTTCTTGTCATTCAAACAACGTCCCAGTTTAGCTGAGGGTATAATGGGAACCTCAGCATAATGAGCAAAACACTCTTTTTAAAATTAAAATATGAAGAGGGATTTCCCTGAACCATGGGGAGATATAAAATGGTGTCAAAGAAAAAGAATCTTAGAACGATTGGATTTATCCTTTACAAAACTGCACTTTGAGCCAAGAGGAAACGCTTCTCATGAGAAAATGTGGCCGCAAACCTTCCTCCCTGCTGCAGCGAGGTGGGCGTCTCAGAGAGCTGGGAACCGGGTGAGCGTGGATGCAGAGACCCTGGATTGGAGCCATTCCCATGATAACACTCCCCACTTGGCAACCGGCCCTCTCTAGAGCACTTTAAATTTGTGTAAAAATTTATTAGTATACGTTTAATATCTGAGGCAAACATCAAGCAATTGCATCAGCAGAGATGGGGAATCTGAAAGTAGTTTCAGGCCTCGGGATGCCAGACAGTCAGATGAACATAGCCGAGGGTCAGGATGGGCTCGGACAAGGCCGTCCTCTGAGTGCGGGTGACCAGGTGAACGGGAAGCTCCTGGGGAAGAAGACATGGGAACGCCTGTCAGAATTACGCAGCGTACTCGCTGGAGAGGGTGCACAGGGTCCTCCTTCCTACGTCCCGTCAAACATTTCTCTGTAGCTCTTGAGTGGAGAACCATAGGGAAACCTGCCTGGATCATTTCTGCATGTCGCGGGGCATGCTTTGTGCCTTTGGGAGCATCTTTCATAACTGGGGAAGATTTTAATTTGATTTTTAAAATCAGTATTTGATGTCTTAAAGTCAAGTTTAAAAATCCATATTTTCCTAAATTCTTGAAGTTCAACTGCTAAATGATTTTATTCTATTCAGTGACCTGGTAAAGTCTAACGAGTGTTAGGAGAGACATTGTAGCAAACACGTTTAATTGCAGCTGTCAGCTTATTGAACTTGATCTTCTTTTGAAATACTTCAAATGCCTCTTATAAACAAAACCTTTCAAGTACTTAAGCATTCTTATAAATCTAATAAGAAATTTGACTTACAAATACCAGGAGCACCAGGTTATCCTAAATATTTAATATTGTTTATGAACAATACAATTTTCTCACACTTTCTAACAAAATCATGAGTCTAAATCAATTGCTCAATTATAGCGTAAATTAGAACCTAAGTCAAATCTCCTACATTCTCTAAAATGCCAAATTCTGTTACAAATACTTAAATATCACATACACCAAGATAAACTTCAAACATTTTTTTTAACACAAAGTTATTAATGCTTTTAATTTATTGTATTAGTTCTATACTTGTATCTGGCTGGAGTTAAACTGATGTTCCACGTATTAATTAGTGTGTAAGCGGAGTCAATACTCACCCGGAATTCGCCGACGTGGGAGAAATTGTTCTTCACACCTGGAGTCTATTCTGCCTGTATTCGCATCTGTTCTGTGTGGCTGGCTCCAGGGGTGTGGTAAACCAGGGCCTCCCCCACCAAAAGTCCGGGTTTGTGGCATTTGCCAATTTCTGTGGTGCAAATATTGACCAAGGGACTATTTCAAACTACCAAAGAGTTAAGAACCAGCTGGTGAAACCTCTGAATATTTAACAACTATTGGCCCTCCTGACCCAGGTTAATTAGGCTACCACACAAAAGTGGTCGTTCCTTATGCTGCATCATATTTGAAATACTTTGAATATTGCTTCCGGGTAGAGGCTCAGTTGCACCACAAAGAGATTTGAAAACACATTTGTATTTAACACACCTCCAGGATCTCCGTTTGGTTCTCCAATTACCAGCTGCTGAGATCACTCAAGTAACAGTGATTATTCTAATGAGGATCTTAGGCTGCAAATATACAAAACCAGGGAAGTAGCGTCATCAAGTGAATATCAGCTTAAGCTTATGCTGTCCTCTGTAGACAAGAGCTGAGATCACTTTGGTTTGCAGAGAGAATGAAACATGTTAATTAACAACAATCAGAATTAGTCCTTGTTATTTTATGCTCATGCGGTGTCGTCCTCTTTTATCCTTGTTGCCATTACATGTAGAAAGATCACTTTGACCCCGGCTGGGTCAGTGGCTCAGTGGATTGAGCGCCAGCCTGTGAACCAAAGAGTCGCTGGTTCGATTCTCTGTCAGGGCACAGGCCTGGGTTGCGGGCCAGGTCCCCAGTGAAGGGATGCGTGAGAGGCAACCACACATTGATGTTTCTCTCCCTCTCTCCCTCCCATCCCCTCTCTCTACAAATAAATAAGTAAAATCTTTTAAAAAGAAAGAAAGATCACTTTGATAAATACCCCTGCTTTCTTCGAGAATTATTTCTCTATCTCATCAGTATCTTCCGTTATAACAGGAAGTATTTGTGTGACTGATAGTCTTAATTTTTTTATGTCAGGATTATGCGCAGTTACTGAACAGCCATTTATATTCTCAGCCTACCATTAATGGCATGTTTGACCTGGTTCACCCTCGATTCTCCCAAGGCCTTTTAAAGTGGAGGAAATAAAAATACCCATGCCATAAGGTAGTAGTGAGTCTTCAGTGAAAATATAAAACATTTAGCACATGGCAAATTCTCCAAAATGTTAGCAATTATGATTGTTAAATGACAGTTTGCATATCTTCAGGCAAATGTCTGCCAAATCACCATGATTTATCATTAAAAAGAAAAAAAAAGTCATCCAGAATCTTTCTGAGTATGTGTAAGTGTCCTTCATAAAAGTAAAAATCATACTGATCACACGTGTGCCGAGTGTGGCAGTCACCTCCTCTTTTATTCTAGTTCTTGCCGTGTGCTGATGCCCAGCACTACCCGATCATTTTCTCCACTTTGGGCAGAGTTTTCTTCCAGTGAGTTGATTTGACAAAGGTAGGGGGGTTGGCGGGGTGACTAGGCCATCATCCTTCTTCGCTCTTTCTCGCGAAGGGACCGTCGGGCCCCAAGCAGACAGCTGAGGACAGTCAGACTGCGAGAAGACATGGGCAGCCCCACTGTGCCCAGACCCGCACCCTCCTTAGCTGTGCGTGGTGTGGTGCGCTGTGAGCAGAGGGCTCATGTTGTGACAACCTCATAAGTGACAGCACTTCTGAGGAGGCAACTTACACATCAGATAGAATATTCTCTTGTGGGCGTCAACATTAAAAATAGTCATCACTCTTCGGTCGTCACATACGAAAATGACACCGAAGGCAGCCTCGTCAGCAAGACACATTGATTGATTCTGCTTGACAATCTAGAAATCAGGTCTCAAAAATATGAGAAGAGCGATCTTAACGTGCGTGAGTGAGTAGTTATCTACTACCTACCTGTCTACTATTTTCCTATTCCCGCACAGACATGTTCACATGGGTAAAATGTGCTCTCAGCATCAAAAACATATAAATGTGTGTATGTATAGATCTGATGCCTGATGTGTAGAGAGAGGCAAATTCCAGAGAAACACTGAACATTCTTAAGGAAAAGCAAGAGCTATGGCTCTTTATTCAGAAACTGAAATCCAGGTGTTTCTTTCTCTGAAAACTTTACACGATGTTCTCACCTTTAGCCACTGATCCCCTGTGGCCCGCACTCCTCCCCTGGCTGTCCGGCGCATGGCGATACCAAATTTTTTTGAACTCAAGGAAGTTGACTGATTGCAGAGTTCTTCAATCAGTAATGCAGTTTGACTCAAATTCCTACATTTGAAACAAGTTCGAACACTCATCTCCTTTAGAGTTGCTTTCTCTCCCAACGTCAGACCTACGACGTTGCCACAGAAAAGGCCAGAGTAGGAGGGAATAACATCCCGGACGCCGATGCATCTGCAGAATTGGAGGAGATGTGGGCACCTGAGCCTCAGGCCGTCCTAGAGTTGGGGGTGGGGCAGGGGACAGTGTTAGCAAGTCGGTCACCACCGTCTGTGAGGCACCAGCCAGAAACACAAACACGATCCAAGGGGTCATTTCACTCACAATCTCAACACAGACAGCAAATTCTGAATGAAAGATCGAAGGCTCTAATCGCACAAGCTATGGCTTTCTTATTTCATAGTTCATAAATATCGGGAGGGAAATGAACAAAATGTCTAAAACAATGACTGTATATGCTGACAGACCACAAAATAATTGCAGAAATTCTAATTCTGAATAAAATCCATATGGTAGTCTATATTTTCCTGATATGCTATAGTCTACATATCTGAGAAAAAGAAACCCGGAACTGAGAAAAAAATTAATATATGTAAAGGCAACTTGGGGCAGCATCTGTGAGCAAGAGCTAGCTCGAGGTCAGGAGGCCTGGGCTTTGATGTGAGTGTCTCATAAGCGACTGTGTGACTCTGAGGAAAAGAAAAAAAAAAACAAACCAGTGTATATGGAATACATTTGGCTGGCCCTGAGCATGAAGCTGAACCTATGTTATATGAGCTACATAAACTACTGCTAGTTTATAGCTGAGAAGAATTCACACAGCTAATGCCTGTCTTGGAAGAGAATCAATGAACAGATTTCTCAGCCGGTACAACTCACTATTTTGGTAAGCGGAAAAGATTTTCAGCTGAATCTCATTACATGCTTAGCATCATCATTTTGAGACAATTCCCAATACCTGTATGCCCACCTTGGTCAGATATTCACTAAAAGTTTAAAAGTCCATCGCATGTTGTTTCTTGTATTGAAGCTAAAATTTCAGTTGGGAATCCCAGGTCCATCAGAGAATGGTTTGAAAACCATTGTTTCGGTTCTGTGAGTCGGTGATTCTGTGTGTTGGCAGAAAAGTACCTGATGAAAGTTTTCAAATAAGGAGAAATGTAAATGACACTTAGACTATCCAACAAGAAAATTATCATTAACATTACTGTAAATGAGTTCCTTTCCGGGCGATTAGTTAATGTTCTCCAATACCTAGGGTGCCGACCTCACACACCTCAGCCGTTTGTGCGTGTCAGAGTGGGCTCCCTTCTAACCTGAGAGTGAAGGTAAAAATCAAATCTCAGTGACGTAAATAGTCCTTTCAGACCTGATGTCCTGGTCACATCAACAGAAAGAACCACAGATGTGTGAGCCAACCCATTTCTAAGGACCTTTTGCAGGTCATCGTTTGCACATGGGCCGTAGGTGACATGCTCATAAACGGGGAGTGCAGAGAGCTTAACAAAGGGACGGGGTTAAGCTAAGCAAAGGACAGTGATGCATCCAGGGCTGCCACCCTTGGCTCGAGGGGACAAATGAGGGGAGAGGTTACCAGACACCCTTCAAGAGCTGTGACCGTGTGGAGAAGCAATGCTGTGGCCAACCCCTGGCTCGGCCCAGAGGGGGATGGGAGAGTCAACACCTCCATTTTGTTTTCTCTTAGCCATAGAGGTCCGCTTCTCAGGGTACAGAGCAGTGTGGCCGTGGGCGGAGAGCAAACAAAGTGTCCAGAACAATCGTTTCCTTAATGGTGATCCGTTCATTCTTCTTTTGTTTCTTCATTGGGGGCCCGTCCGTGAGCCCCAGTGACCCTCTCAAGTAGTACTTTATGGAAAGGCTGGTATAGGGAGAAGGAGGAGAACTATTGTGTAAGAAATGCTCGTGTTCTCCAGAAGTTTGCGGGATAGTAAGAAAATGACCCAGATAAGGCAAGATAGAGCGTGACAGGGGCCGGAGAAGTACAAAGAGGGATTGTGGGAATTCAGAGAAAGGAAGAAGGGTTGAGGCAATCAGGAGCCTTCGTGGAAGGCAAAACATTTGTCATAGGTGATAGAAATATCCCCCGTGTAGGAAGACAAGAAGATGGGAAAATGCGAGCCACATCCAAGGACTTCCGGTAGGAATACAGTGGGCCTTTAAGGAAGTCACGGGAAATAATACTGGATAGAACCAGAACACCTGTCCCCTCTCAAACACACATGTGTGGTCATACCCACCCACCCACCCGTGTTTGTTAAGACGAGGCTGAGCCAGTGCAGGACCAGGGCAAGGCATTTCCGAGTAACATACCAATGCTGTGAACGTGAAGTACGTAGTCTGATGTGAGTGCATCCTCTGGTGTAAGACAAAATGCAATATACACCCTGGGCATCATTTCCTGTATTCAAGCTTTATTCTAACTTTCTTCCAGCAGTTTCCAAGGTGGAATGCTGTTGGGATACAGCACCATCTAGTGTGTTCTAGTCTTATGTTAAGTTCAAGGGCTCCCAATCTGATTTCACTGCTACTATACAGAATAATCACAAAGGCAACAAAGCAAAACAATAACGACACGCAGCCCCACCCATTTTTAGCTTTAGAACCTGTAGTTTAATAGATTTTGACTTGGGGGGATTTATGGTATTTCTAAAGAAAGCCCCCGAAAGAAAATTCCCTGTCTCCTCAGTGACTGAGATGAGGAAAAGCATACAAAATAGTTTCTTGTCATTTTCCGGTTTTCCCACCTGGCTACTAAAATAGAAAAAAGCAATGTTAATTCATTTTCAATAGAAAATAAATGACAATTTTATTTCTAAGTACAATTTTTCATGTGTAAATCAAACAGTGCATATAATTAATTACTCATTAAACACCGATGACCACTTAGTTATATAACGTAAAACAACATAAAAGCTGCAAGGACTATTTATTTCAGTAATCAGAATATGAAGACGAACTTTGAGCCATCCATCATAAAGTAACTCTGGAATAATCCAGTTAGAAAACAGAAACACACTCCAGAGAATCTCCATTTCCTTCGGCTGCTGCCGCCTGTGTTAAGGGGAGCCCAGGAGGATGATGGGAAAGTGGAGAGAACAAGCCACAGACTGAGGGGCAAACGAGAACAGGAAAGGAGAGAAAAACGGTGGGAATCCAGGTAGGAAAGGATGAAAGTCCCACATCGGATCTCCCCGTGTGCATCCTTTAGAAGCTTAATTTCAACATCAGACCAGCAACCCCCAATGTTTTTTAAGGAAGCCAATAATTTCCTTATTTACCATCATTAAAAATAGAACAACATAACCGAAAAGTATAGGCCTAAGCAAATAATATTGAGCAGAGACAATGCCCCACCCCGGCCAAGTCTTCTGCAGGGTGCCGAGACGGCGTTGGAAGGCAGAGCCCAGCCTCCTCTTTGGTGCTGCAGCCATTAAGCCTCTCTCCTCACTATTGGACTTTTTGTCTGTTGATACATGAAAAAAAACGAGCTGACACGAGCTAGAAGGAAAGCCAACACAGCATCTCCTGATTGGACTGTTTCACGCGGAGAACAGGGAGTTGGAATATTAGCGGGGCCAGTTCGTAGCAGCCCTACTTCCCAATGTCTTGTGGGCCCGACCTCTCAGGACCAACGCTGTGGGCAGACACTAGCCCGCCCGTGAGAGTGAGCTGCTGCCCCGGTGGGCAACGGCTCCGCTTCGCCACGACCTCACGAGGCCATGTTTTGCTGTCGGCTGAATTAACTGGGAGAAGTCTCCACTTTCTCTATGACATATATTTGAAGCACTTAAATGTGTTTTAAAGTTCACAAAATGGGTACTGAGCCCATCTTCACTCTAGGGGCCAGCCTTCACGCCTCCTTGGGCACACCCATCCGGGGGAGAGAGTATTCGAAATGCAGGGTCTGGGGTCTCGTCTTCGGACCCGCTTACTCGGACTCTCCTCAGAGAGAGCCAAGGAACTGGCACTTTTCAGCAAGCGCACCGGATGGGTTTTTTTGGTGCGAACTGTTGAAAATATGCTTTAATGAAAGCAATGTGAACCCATATGGTTTTTATTTTCTTGACCAGTAGAAGACTTTTCTGCTTTTTAATGTAACCATTGTTTGCCCTTTGACCCAGAAGCCACACACATCGATAGATTAATATAAAATAATGGTTAGCAACTGTGATTCTTACAGTCCCTGATATATTTACTCTAAACGAAAGTTCAAAGTTTCAGAATCTGGAACCTCTCATTCAAAATCCGAAAGCATTTTTTTTTCCACTAAAAACTAAATAAGATTTTAACAAAGATATAAACTATTTTGCCCAGGGCCCACTCTGCGGCCCTGCCAGGTACACTCTTTCATTCTCCTCCGGACACCGTTTCCCTGAGGACAGTTGACCTTCAACCACCTCAGCACCTCCTTTCGCTCCTGTGTCCTGTTCCTACTTCTGCCTCTGACAGCAGGTGATTTTCTCCTCACACCTACCTGCCTAGCAGACTTCAGCATGTCTTTAAAGGCACACATCAAGTGTCACTGCCCTTGGGAGTCCTTCCATGAGTTCTGTGGAGCAGAGCCGACCGCTTCCGCCCCACCCCGTCCACTGTGCCCCATACATAAGGAAACATGTACGTCTGTTTGTCTGCACGTCTCTCTCAACGAGCCAAGCCAAAGCCCTGTGACACAAGGTGGCTCGTTATTTCTTCCACAGTCCAGCATCCAGTCTAAGTAAACAGCCAGCAAGGGCTTGTAAGCAGTCAATGTGTGTTGCTTGGTTAAATATGCGAGCCATTCTAAGCACCTGGTCATCTTGAAATCTGGAGCAAAGTAAACGTTGTTCTAAAGTAATGGTTTGAAGTGTTATGAAAAAATGCCAAATATTTCAGTAGTGAAAATACCCAAGTCCCTGTCCGGCTTCAACAACCGTTATTTGAAAACAGTTTCCTGTTTCTCAACCTACTCGTAATTAAAAAGAGTATGTATTCAAGGTAAGAAAAAAGGCACACGAAAGGGCTAGAGAATGTAGAGGCGGCATCTGGAAATCTCTTCCCTGACGATACTCATCTGAGATGCTTTGCGATGCTTTATGTTGGTGTCTTTCATGTCAGAATAACAAAGGCGGACAGAGTTGTTGCTCTTTGGGGATGAGAAAATCACTCACGCCCTATCCGTCATTTCCCAGTCGGTTAGAGGAACCGCCAAAACCCTCCGCGTCTCTTAGAACAAGAAACGCATCGGAAGTCAGAGGGGACAGGCCTCTCCAGAGCAAGAGCGAACCCCAAAGTGACGTGTCCCACAAAGGACCTCCCCTGTCACATATTCTCAAGGTGTTTGCTGGATAAACCTAAAACACTTGTAAAAGTCAAGACATTTGTGACCGGTTAGCACAAGGTAACAGAGCCTGTAGAATTTCACATTGCCGAGTATCAGGAGGGCTCTTAAGAGAAAATACAAATTCATCATTAATAAAAACTAACCAGAGGCTAGCAGGCGAGTGGGGATGCTGTACCTGTTCACATCTGTCAGACATTACGCATCTGGTTTATTGCAGCAATAATAATATTGGTTGAAAGGCAGTTTTATAAAGCACATATTACGCTCCACATTTTATCATGGGAAGCTCCAATCAGCAGAAAGGCAAAGAGCGAGTCTCTGGCCTTGTATTTTGTCAAGGGCAAAGCTGTTACCATGCAACCTCAGAGCCTCAGAAGGCTTACCACAGCAGGAACCTGTGCATTTCATTATTTCTTCACCCCGGATACTCTGTCTCTTCAAAGGAAAGCAGACACCTGAGATGGAAACATGTTTCCCATATAACTTTTCGGTAGTACGGAAAAATATGCTATGATCCCCCATGGAATTCACAAGCATCTCTGCTGAACAGCCGCTGTAGAGCTTAAATTTGTCGGCTTTAAGCAACTCAAAGCAAAGAAAAATAACGTTAATAATTTCATGATGAATCAGTTTAGCACTTGGACACTTTTATTATTATCCTTTTCATGTCATTAAAGGCAACTCGTGAAGACAACATTAACATTTAGGATATGTTTCCTATAAAAGCAGCTGGAACAAAAGATTTTAAGCCTATTTTAATGTTTCTTGATTGTGCACGTACATGGATCAGAAAGCACACGACTTAAGGTTCTGCTTGTATGTGTGGTTATGCAAATTTATTCATGCAATCTCTGTGGCCCGTCACTCTGATGTCGAGTGTGTCCATGTGATCCGCTATCAAGCAAAGGGTCCAGGAAAGGACTGGACAAAAATATTCGGCGCGTTTGTCTGCGTGGGCCTGGGACTCAGTGAATGTCCCATCCCCACTTCACATGATGTATCTTGGCAATCAACTGATCCCAGTGGGTTTATTATTTTAGTCACTTCAAAGGTCCTTAAAAATATAGCCCTTGTTTGGAAGGTTCCACAAGACTTGATCTGGAGTTCCCAAGCACTCTGGCTTCAGACCGATGCTCCAACAAGAGCTGCTTGTTGTAGGCTAATTTTTTAAAATTTTGTTTTACTTTAAATGTGAAGCGGGGAGAGCACGGGGAGGAAAAAGACCAAGAAAGTGGCAGTAATTCAGACAGGAAAATTAGCGATGTTTTGTTACTGAGCTCCCGGGTTCTCATTTGATGAGCAAAGGACCTTAATCGAATCAGGGTTTATTGCCTCACTACTGTAATTTTAGATCCATAGCGATGTGTCAATTTCTAATCTGCCTGCAATATAGTATAGGTTTCACAAAGGACTATGTGGAAGTTAATTTGTTCTTTATGGAGAATTATTTATAAAAGATAATGTTACAATAATTAATAAAATACTTAGAAGTACTTCTTCCAAGCTCATTAAACAATTTTTACAGTGAAATAGATAGCCCCCATTGCTAAACATCACCCACAAATTAGTTCCATTATTCATTTTTTCTAAAATACAAATAAATATAAATATCTGTCAGTACGAATGAAAAACAGCAAATCGATCAAGTTATATGGAAGCAAAATAGCCCCAGAGAGCTTTATAATCAAAACTGAATGGGATCCCATTTTTTTTATCTGGGATAATAAATCATGATGAGCTTCAAAAATGCATTCCTAAGAAGAGACAGAAGAGTTAAACCTTGAAACAGGCATTTAGTGTAAGATAACACTTAAAATCACCAGTGATCTTGTGATTCTCCAGAGTTCAAGAGAATCTGTATCCTTTAAGGAAATTGGCCTTCCCATTTGCGTGGTGGGAAATGGCTCGGATTCCAACTCTGTCTGCAGCTCCTCATTGCAGCCAGTGTGGCAATTCACAAGGTTGACAGTCCAATTGCCCTCTATTGTAATGGTGTATTTCAGCCACATCCAAGCCAAAAGTTTCCCATGTGAACCTAAATTTCTGTTCTTTGTCTTGATATCATTTTTAGACAGAAATTATCTTCGAGCCAAAATTAATGTATCCACTTTTTAAAAGATATTCACTCTATTCTATATTTGAAAGATGCTAAGAGAGTAGATCTTAAGTGTTCATACCACACACATACATTCACAGCTGTAATTATATGAGATGACGGATGTTTAACATTTCTGTGGTACTCGTTTAGCAATATATGTGTGTTGAAATGGTCACATTGTTTACCTTAAACTTACACAATGTTATATGTCAGTTAAATGTCAATAGAGCTGGGGAGGGGTAGACATTCACACAAGGTAAAATATAGCCTTCCACAGGTCAGTCATAACCTTTAACGTATCTCTGTGACAGAAAATTTTTTTTGTACATATCTTTCGTAGTCTAGTTTTGAACCAATTTCTTAATAGAACTTAGTTAAAGGAAAAGATAGGTTGGAAACACTAATCCAGGCAAGATGTCACATGGTACTTGACAAGAATAATGACTCATTATCTATTAAAAATAAAGATATTTCATTTAGAAATCTAATCCCTTAATTTAGAGATGAATAAGAACATATTCAAATATGAAAGATAGTCATTTGACATTTCAAAGTAATTGATTTTCTGAAAACTAACATGAATTAAATCCAACAAAAATTGATTGCACAATAACTATCAGTTAGCCAACATGCTAGGGTTACGAGTCTACTAAAATGCACAGGCAAAGGCTTTTCTCAAATTTCCTTCATCGAAAGCATTTTTCCTATTATTTGATCTACAACTCTTTCAACAAACACAAACATTCCACACTTTCCTCTCATATTCCTTAAAATTTCAAATGATATTACATCTTATAAATTCAACCCAAATTTACAACACTCAATTTATTATTTTTTAAATTTTTAAAATAAACTCTAATGAGGTAGAAATTAAATACAATAAAATTCACACAGTACAACTGTACAGGTTAATGGTGTTTAACAGACAACCATGTCCACCTCGTTCGAGATATGAAACATTTGCATGACTGCAGGAAGCTCCTTCCCTCCCTCTGCAATCTCCCACCCCAGTCAACCCTGATCTGATTTGTCTGTGTAAATCAGTTTTCTTGTTCTAGAATATCATGTAAATGGAATCACAGAATACACACACTTTTTATTCTGGCCCTTTTGCTTAGCATAATCTTTCTGAAAACAATCATTTTGTTGCAGTTCTTCCTATGTTGCTGAGTGGGATTCCATTATATGGATATATTTTACCAAAGTATTTTTTTTTCCTTATCTGCTTTATTTCCTCTGCTCCCTTGTTAAAACTACATCACATGCCTTTTCATTACTTTTTGTTGTTGTTCTAACGGTATGTATCATTTTAATTATTGCCCCATGCTTAATACTCCTCTTACCTGTCTAGTGTCAATATGACACTTTGACCTTGACAAGTCCTCCTTCATTGTCCCTCATAACATGCAACGCAAACTTCTCCTTTCCTACTTCCTGGTCCTGCTTCCCACTTCACAGATGTAGCTACTTTACAACACCGTAATTCCATTTGTTTGCCCCTGCTCTTTTTTTAACTTTATTTATTTCTTCTTTTACATGTGTTATAAATATGACCGCAATGAACACGGGTGGACTTGAGTTTTTGCTTTGTTCATGTAAATGTGCATAAAACCCACGGTATTCCCTCAATCCCCAAAATTTAGCAGGAGTCAACCTCCAAACTGCGTTACTGTTAGATGTTTCCAAGGCTCGATTTTAGCTTTGTTAAGGCAGTTCTACAGGATTCCTTAAGGGGTTGGCCCTTCGATCTACAGCGGAATTTTTGTGGTATCTGGCTGGTGCTAGGAAGTTGTTTCTGTGGTCTCAGCTGAATGCCAAGGGTCTTAAGGAGGTAAATATTGAGATCATTTCAAAGAACTGCTCTTCTCCAGCACTGCTCATTTTCTTGTAGCTCTGCGCTTTCTCGATCCCATAGACCCCTAAATCTGGTAGCACCATGTGGTCTTTCTCGGTGTGTGCCCAGAGCGCCCCTCATTTGAGGCTGGTACCATCGGTCCCCATAATCTTTTGGAGTTGCCTCTCTGCTCCCCTGCCGGTCGCTCATGCTCACTCCATAGAGTTCAGCTGCTTCCGATGCCCTGAACTCTGACTTCTGCCTCCTCATTCCATCTGAGGACCATCCTTCTCCCCACAGTCTTGAGGTTTTGGTGCACAGCCAGGAAATTTGCTCTCCAGCAGAGAGGTAGGAAATCATGGGATTTCCCTCTGTCAACACATTTTTTTCCAGTTTCAGACTTGTTTATAGTAAAAGAACTAGTGTAATACCAGTTACTCCATCCAACACATTATTTTTATTCATTCACATTTAGATACTGAATTTGCATAACTTGTTTTTGGTGTCTGCATGCTAAATAACTTTTTTTTATTAAAACAACAACAACAGGAAACAGAAAACTTTTAAGGTTCCCATAGGGTTTTTAAAACAAAATTTCAATCACTAATATTTACAGAGTCCCTAACTTAAAATATAGTTTAACAATTTTTAAAAGTCCTTTTCCTTTACATTGTGTCCTTGTCAGAGATTCATTTCTTCCAAGGTTATTGAGTGCCCACCACAAAAACGATGTTATGAGAGCTCCAAAGAGAAATCAGATAAAGATTCTTTTTTATGGAAATGAGGGTTAAACATTTACTTAAATACCACGATAAAGTGTAGAAAGTAATGGGGGCATTGAGATAGCAGAGAAACTACAAGGAGTATATAGAAGAAAGAGAGACTACTTCAGAGTGAAAGTAAAATAATTTTTAAGAAGCTGACATTTGAATAGGCCTTGACTAGCCATATTTGTTTATGGCTAAATGAGTAGGGAATGGACTTTTTCCATATTAAAGACAGAAAATTAACAAAAGCAACAAGATTGGAAAACTAAAAGTATCTACAAGAAACAATGAGCACTTCAACTTGTTTGGAGCTAATGGTAGGCTAAGAAGAAACAAAAAAAATTAAGAATATGCTAGAGGCAAACCTTGAAATAGGAATACCAAGAAGGAGCTTGTATTTCAGCGTTCAAATAGAAGGAATCATTGAAGACTTTTTTTAGGCGGCAAAGTTTTGATCTGAGTGAATGTTAACATGTGATGAATAAATAAATGCCTTTTACTGATCAAGAATATTATCTAATGTATCATGAAAGTTCAGTACATTTCATAGCCATTTAATCTTAAAAGAGTCCAACATAATACATTTTGCAGCTATCAGCTCTATTTTGTTCATCGATGAGGTCTTTGCTCGTTGTTCCCTTGTGATAGTTTGGTAACTACAATAAAAAGCCAACCATAATGCCCCTAGAAAGTCCCTGTTTAGGGCATCATTGTTTATAACAGCTGAAGTCTTAAAACATACTCAAATACTAATAAGGGAAAGGCTAATAAACAAAGATATTTATACAACATCAAATTTTCTATACAAATAGTTAATGAACATGGAAAATATGCTATAATGTTAAAAGACAAAATGAGGACGCGACTCTGCGGGACCCTCTCCAGCAGACTGTAACCCTGTAAAACACCCGCTAGAGGAAGACACATAAAATGTCCCAATGCAAAGAGTAGATTATTTGGATGGTGAGATAAATTTGTCCATTTTTTTTTTAATTTTCCTATCATGCATATGGATTTTATATTTAGAAAATAATCAAAATTTCACTCGAAATGGAGACAACAGAGAGTGTATTTACTAAGCATCTATATTTGGAAGTCGGTTTTGCAATTAAGACACCGGATCACAGGAGGAGTTATGGGGTGTGACTAATGTTTAAAAGCAGAGGCTTAAACAGACAAATTGGGCTTCATCCAAGTGAATGGAGTTTTCATTTATTTTGAAAATGAAAAGACTGTATTCGTAGACCTCCAGGGACTTGGCGTGGTTTCGATACATGACACTGGGGTGCTTTTCTTAATTTTCTCCGTAGGAGTGAGGGCATATTGGTGCCTCGTTTGAGAATCCAAGGTGTCTTCGCTGTGAAATACCCTGCAGTTAGTTTTGGTATAAGTAGAAAAGGATGCTTTTGTTCATTAACTCCACAGGGCTCACATTTGGCCTAGGACTTCAATAAAGCCAAGAAATAAATGAGACTCTGAAGCAAAACTGCATGAACACTGAGAAGGTATCTGTCGATTATGTGGCACTTAAATAAAGTAGAATTTCTCCTCACTCTACCTGTTTCTAAGTTAAGTGAGAGTGGCTGATCCTCCGGGTGTGAGAAACTGAGAGTAATTTTAAAAAACACCTTCCCTCTGCATTCTTGCTGTTACTGCTCATGCTATTTTAATTAAAAATTTTATATTGATCTGTTTACTTATTATAGCTAGCAATTATATCTCAGATTTAATTTTTAACATCTTCATTATGCTTCTGCCAACATACTGCCTCCCACCTTCCCTCCGTCCTGCAGAGCTGAGCTCGCAGGGCACGCGGCCGCCAACAGGCCTGGCGCTGCCTTGCACGGCCCTATTGAAGCAGCCAAGAAGCAAGCTGTTCTCAAACATAAACATGTTAATTTGGCGAAGGACTAGAATTCACAATTTTACACTTCTACCTGAGAATGGTTATTAGAGTGACAAACCCATTTACAGAAGGGTAAGTTGTGGCAGACCAGGCTTGGGCTCGGGTGAGAGAAACCCCATGCCTATGTGGGGCAGCTCGGAAGGGGGAGTCACCCCCAGGAGGCCGTGGGGGCGCTAAGCCACGTGGGAAGAGGAAGCCGACGAAGGCGGGGGCAGCGGAAATGAAAGCCGGGCACGCAGAAGGCCGTCCGGGGTCAGAACCCACACGTTAACTGTAGTTTGCACGTAGAGTACTAACGTCCTTTCGGAGTCACACACGTGGCCTGATTTCTCTGTGTCCCTTGCTATACGAAGGACTCCACGCACTTTGTCTCAGGACATATTCGTAACAGCCCTGAGAGGTGCGTTCTGTTCGTTATGCCTGCTTCACAGGTGAGGGAATTGGGGTTAGAGGAGGTAAGGGGTTTGCTCGAGATCACATAGCTAGGAAACGGCAGAACATGACAAACCCCAACGATAAACACCCTCCAATCTGCGTGGGTGAGCACAGGAAATGGGGGCAAAGTGGAAATGAAAGATGACAGCGTTGTTTCTGGACTGGGGGACTTGGAGAATGGGGATCTGATGGACTGAGGGACTTGGAGAATGGGGATCCGATGGACTGAGGTGAGGACTACATGACAAAGAGCAGGCTAGCATGTGTGTGCACGTGTGTGTGTTGTTGCACACACCCCAGAGAGCACGTGGCAGGGCTAGGGAAGATGCCAGGGGACCTTCTTCCTCTAAGGAACGGACAAAGAATGATGATGCTAAAAAAAGGAGAAAAGGAAGGGTCTTTCCGGAATCCAGCCCAAGACCCTGGAGAATTCAGGGTTAAAGAAGCCAAGACAGGAGAGATTTTTCACAAAGTGATACTGAAAAATAAAACACACCACTTCAAAGAGCATAGACTCAAACATCAAAGTGAGAACCCCACGTTGGAGAGCTGAGGGATATTTGCTGGATTTGGCGTTCCAGAGACCCCTGCTGACTCCTGAGAAGGGTGGCTCGGCACAAGGCAGGGTCTGACGCCAGATCCCCGGGCCATGTCGTGCCCTCAAAGGGTGCAGAGGAAGACGAGGCGCTTGCTCTGATCACACTGGAACTTTCCTGGTGGATGTGATTATCTGGCCCCCAAATCCCAGATGGAAACCCCACAGTGTCATGCAGCAACAGCTACACTTTTCCAACAACACTCCACACACTCCCAGGGCAAGAGACGGTTTGGTCGCCTCTCGCCTGTGGTACATGCCTCAGAGGGGTTCTCCATCCTTTGGTGAAAAGACAAAGCTTCCTCCTCACTCCTGATGAACTCGTTTTCTGGAGGGCTTTCAATGAGCATAACCTACTCCTAGATTGTTTCTACCCATTTACTAAAGGAGCCCCAAGTTCCCTGCCTGCTAGTATCTAAATCCTTGTGGAACTCTCTCTGTTGAGGGCATTACTGGACTCATTTCTAGGAAACGGAAGAAGACAATGTAGTGTATGACTCAGAAATGAGAACATAAATGACAATGTGAGGTCATGCTCTTGCGTTCTCAGGTCACTGGCTCTGAGCGGAGCCTGCCGCCATGTCTCAGAGAGGCTTGTGTTAGGTGACAAATTCAGGTGCTTGGTCAATGGCCAGTGAGAAGCTCTAGGCTGTCCGTGGCCATGAACGTGAGCTTGGAAGCGAATCTTCAATGTTCGGAGAAAACGAGGAGAGCTCTGGACGCCAGCTGGCCTGCACCCTCATGGGAGACTGAGCCAGAACCAACCGGAAAGAGTGTTTCCAGATTCCTGAACAGGATCTGCGAGATTATACGCCCCTGTGCTCTTCTTGTTTCTCAATTTGTTTTAAACCTGAACAAGGAAGAATGGGGTTATATCCTCACAAGGCAAACCAATGCTTCTGTCAAAATTCAACTAACCAAAAGCATTTACCAGAAATGGGCAAAGTAACAGTGCAAAATTTCGTATTATTACACACTTTTATCAGGATCAATCCAATACGTGGCTTAAGCATTCATTGGATGCCCCCTGGGAATATAGGTCACCACCAGTAACCTGCACAAAGTAGACCTAAGAACTATAACTATCCTTTGTCAAAAGTTGGGTTTCAGAGCCAGGCACTGATAATATCTAATCTCAGTTCTGGCAAATCATGTGCCCACACTGAGACCTGTTTCTTCCTCTTCCTATGCATCTGTAGATTGAGGAGTAGCAGCTACTCTGGAGGGTTAATTTGAAGGATTAAATGAGATACTATATGTGGGTCAAGTGCGGCGCCCTGTCCAACACACAGGTGGCGCCTGGGATGTGGGAGCTGGGACTATTGGGTCCTGAACTCTATTTTGTTTCACTGTATGGGATGCATTAGGTGCAAAATTTCACACCATTTTCTCCCCGGAAATTCCCTCATAAGGAGATTTCCTGCAATGGTACCTTTCTTAAGATATTTTCACTCTCACCAACAATTTTTCGGTTAAGCCTGCAATTAGTGAATATGTTAATTCAGGCAAAACTTGGGTCATCTTCTCTCCTCCTGCTTTAAATTCATAATGTGTCATCTGAAGGTAATTCGAGCATTTTGTCAGCTTTCACCACTTAATTTATATGAATGTTAGATCTCGGGGCAAAGTGAGGTCAAGGAATAAAGGTCCCTGTGGATGTTGCAGTAAAAAATCTTTTAATACTTTTAATATTACATTTGCTTGTCGGCCGTGCATGGTACAATTTAATACATTCTGGTTTTGTTGCCTTAGGAAAGTTTCTTATATTAGTCCTTAAGGAATTTTTTGAATAAATTCCTTTCTTGGCTAAATTATCCCATTAGCTGAACTGTCCACCGTTAAGAGACTCTGTTGTGAAAGTGAGACTTTAACAACGTCAAGTGCCTGACACCCCTCTCCTTCCTGGCACAGAGGTACAGTCACCAACCTGTAAGAGAAGCCTTCCCCCGTGTCCTGTGCCCACCAGGAATCTTCCGGGGCCAGCTGTCCAAACTGGCCCGCAGGTCCTTTGTAAGATGCTCGGCTGGGGCTCCTGTGCTGGCACTGTGTGAGCTCACAGACTCGATTTCCAGACATCTCCTAGTTCTCAGCCTACTCCTCTTCTTTCCTCGGGTCTCCCTTCCCTTGGCTCTGTGCTCTAGATCCTCTGGTAACACGAACCAACCCAGGCCATGTGCCTTATCCCCAGCGCCCCCGGTCACACTCCGAGTGGAGGAAAGGCTGCTCGCTGAGAACACATGTGCAGCTACTTCATGGCACCAGCACCTGTTTCTATCAATGGGATCACAGTGTAACGCAATGAGAAGTGACAATAGTATTCAACCTAGACCCTATTTTATTGGAGTAGCGTATTTGTGTGTGTGATTTTTTAATGTCAAAACCATTCCGACATGGAATATAACAACGGTTAAGTTTGTAAGCTTAGAGAGTGGACATTCCCCTTTTACAGAAGGAAAATCAAAGAGAGATTTCCTCCTTAAACATGAAAGACAATATATGAAAGGAAACACCTGAGTACCACCCTCTTAACACAGTTCTTAAACTCTTTCACTCACTGCAACACGGCACAAATTTTGTGATTCTCTAGCAAGATAAACAAAATCTTTTCAAACATTGAGAAAGACTCCTTGCCAGAGATAAACTGATTCATTAGTGGCGACTGGCTACACAATTATGACTAACGTGTAAAGGAAGCTTTTCTTTGCAGACCCTGAGAATACCAGCACTTCAGTTTAAATTTAACTTAGTAACTAGACTAAGATATAGTTGTGGACATTAATATCAAGATTATGTCAACCTTTCAAGTTCTTTTTTCGTAAACACGCCTCGTGAATCCAGACGTCAAGAATAGCGTGTGAAAAGTCGGTCAAGGGTCAGAGAAGTCTTGGGCCCTGTCTTACCTTTCTGCTTACTACCCGTGTGACCACAGACAGACTTCTTCTCCGTGTCTGCGTTATGAAAAGAAAATTAAGAAGAGTTTCTACCTTACTGGGTGCCTGTGAAAATTAAATGGGAAAACATGTAATGTAATTAGTACAGTGGCTGGAATACAGTGAACGCTCAATACAGATTGACCATCAGCATCAGGGAAAGGAAATATAAGTATTATTTAATAAGAGTTTATGACAAAGACACTGAATAAGAGGGTTGGTAAATGATCTGCGTTAGCCGTGCATTGGCTGTGCTCAGAATTTTCTTCTCAGTCTAATTCCCCTTGAACACAGTTGCCCTACAAGCTCCAACACGTACACTGAATCCTTCCTGACGTTTCACTTACTATTACATTCCTTGGGCTCACAGCGGGTTTTTAATCTCAGGCAGATTTTCATGCCTCAATCACCTTAAAATATTTGCTGAAACTGGTATTAAAAGAAACTAATGTAGCAACACTTAACAAGTTTTAGGTAGAGGTTTTTGTCCCATATGGCAGGGGGAAACTATTTTGATCAGGCCATTTTGAACCTAAGGAAAATTTGGAACCGTAGTGATTTATTTGGACCTCTCTCAACAGCCTCCTTGATAACAAATTCAATCTGTGCTCAGCTTTTAAAGTTAATCAGAAACAGTATCCTTTTCCCACTAGTACCTACATTTAAAAAAAATTTTTTTTACTGTTTTTACTATTCAAGATCTTGGGCCTCCCAGGGAAAAAGAAATGCTTCCATTTCAATCTCTACTCTTTATTCCCTGTGGACGAGGCATCTCATTTTAATTTCCACCCTTCTCTTCATACTGGAATCTTTCGACTTCATAAAAGAAGTCCTTTTGGTGTGCTTTCCTTTTAATTGTTAAATAATCGGAATTCACTGCCGCTGTCGCTGCTCCCAGAAGACTCATTCACAAGTCTGTTCTTCCGTCCCGGGTAAATACGAATTACTTTGGGAAGGGTTGTCGCTGTCATTTTAATCTTGGCCACTGTCGGGACTGATCTTTTCCTGCTAGGGTCCACCCTTCCTGTGTTCTCTCATCTTTCTCTTAGTCCTCCAGTGAATTCCCAGTGGAAAATAATTGCCATTCCTTTATCTGGAGTACTTTATTTAAATCTCTAATTACGCCCCTAACACGGATGACTTAAATCCATCATGGGTTGGATTTAAGTTCACCTCCCCTTCAGACTACAGTCCCCTTCAGTGTAAGGACGTTGTCAGAATCTTTACATTTCCCCCTAGCACATAACTTGAACATAACAGGCACTTTTTAAATGTTATTTGAATTGAACACCATCTTTGAGATAAATATTACTGATTCAGCCATTTGTATTTTTGGTCTCCTTATTAGGTGCCTATCAATCGGCCATGGACCAGTGCTCTTAGATGGGGAGCTCTTACAGCCGGGGCACCGGGGACAGGGGAGGGGGTGAAACAAGCATGGCTGTGAACCTCCGGGAAGGGCGTGGGCATCTACTCTGAGCCCATCTTTATCCAAAACACTATTGCCATTTTCCTAAGTACCTTTAAGAGAGCTAAGAGAAATTACTTAAGGGGCTATACAACCCAACTGTGCTTCTGCTAAAAACGTTCGACTCTACTTCCCAGCCTCCTTCACAGCCAGGATTGGTCAGACGGTACAGTTCCGGACAGGAGACATTACACAATGGCTGTGAGTGAACTCCTGGAGAATCTTTTATCTATTTATTTAATTTTTTTTACTAAGAAGACAAGAGTCAGTGATGCCATTCTTTATCCCTCAGCAAGCCTTGAACAAAGACGTGAGAGCTAGAGGAGGGGCAGTCACTTTGCAGTGCTGAGGAAAGGAGACAAGACTCTCAGCGCAGCTCGCCCACTCTCGCTCAAAGGCTCCATCATTTCTGCCCATGGAGGCAACAACTCCCGACTTCTAGTTGTTGGGAAACTAACCCCTTAAATGTTTATGTTGCTCCTTCTTGTGTCTCATCCTCACTTTACAGAAAGGCATTGTTGTCCTTTCTTCTCATAAAAGAAAAAGGTGTCCAAGGCTGTGCATTTGTCATGGACCATGGCGGTAATTTAATAGTGAGAGCAAAACTCTCCCACCAGTCCCTGTTCCAGGGCTCTCTGGATCATATGTTCAGCGGCCAGAATACTTTGTACATATTTGTACTTGTTGGAACATCTTGTAGCCAAAGGGTTTCAAGTTACTCATCACCCAATCTCATCTTTGAATCTTTTATTTGTGATATGATTATAATTTATTTCTTAATAGTTTTTGAATAATGTGACTAAGCAAGAAATGTCAGAAATACATTTCTTTCACCGTGTATGTTATTTGTCTTACCTGAAGTAAAAGCTTATTGAAAACTTGACCCACTGATGCAAAATCAGGATGCCTGGTCTGGAAACTTCCCTTTGAAATGGCAACAACCAATGTCCTAAAAACAGTGGATGGGTGTGACTCCCATAGACAAAGTCCTGCTGTACAAAAGCCTGTATACTAATTTAAACACAGCCAAAATGTTGGCTTTCCCTCACAAACATATTGCCCCCAAATTCCAGTCATTCTGAAAAACAATAACCTGTCAAGTTTAAAATTTCATTCATAATTTGGACTGTATCCTGCCATTGATAATTATTTTAATCTTCTATTGATTTCTGTGGGAATCCTTTTTGTAGAATTAGAACAGGATATAGCCCCAAAGGAATTTCTGCAAAGAAGGTTCTCACTTTCATCTCTTTGTGTTTCATTTTTATGTGTAGGTCATGACACTGTCTATCTAAAAATAGGTCTACACGCTAAATTGATGATAAAGTTCTATTTTTGAATTCGGGCTGAAAGGTCAATGAGAATGTTAAAGTCTCACAGGGAAGAGCTACATTATAAATGATTTTCACCACATGTTTTTGGTCTGGTTTCTGAAATAATTGAATTTTTTTATTTATATCTATTTAGTATTCATTATTTTATTTATATTACTTACTTATATTATTTTTAAATGTCTTTTTTTACTTTATATACCCCAAAATGTCTATCTCCCATGAAATTCATTTTTACAATGCCTATTCAAACTATGTGTAAAACATTTTAAAACATGAAATATAATATTAGATAGTCATTTAAAATTATAGTAACAGTCACTGTGGAATTATGGATCTCAGAAATTCTTTAGAGCCATGCTAAGTTTTGAAAAAGCACATTAGAAAATTATATATTATAAATATTTACAGCAATGTAAAAATAAACTTAAAGATTGGAAGATAGAAGAAATCAAATTTGTGTTATAAATTGGTGAATTTGAGGTTTCATCAAATATTCTTAGGTTTGGTATTTTATATACCAATATCAAATTCAAATGCAAACAAATAATATAACTTACCTTTTAAATCCATCAAATTCACATGAAGTTAAGGTTGTGACAAAAATGGAAACCAATGAGAATAATGTCACTAAGAAAATGCTGGTATTTCAATTTTTAAGTTAGTAGTTCTTGGATCACTTCTACGGTCTCGTGGTCATCTTTCATTCACTTTTCTGGTGTCAGGGAAATGTCTTTGGAAGTTATGAACTGTCAATAATACTTTACTAAGAGAATTTGTGCCACTGCTCTGTCACTTGATAGGGTCATCCCGTGGACCATATAAGATAACATGCGTGTGAGCATTTTTAAGGGTTCACATGAAGAGCAGCATAATAATTTTCAGCAGTAGTCCAAATACCTTCAAAATTAGGCCTGTAATTTGACCTCAATTGTTTAATGTAGCAATCTCATCGAATGAAAAAAATGTCTGAAGTTCCATTGTAACAGGGACTCACATTGTTCTCTGTCCCACAGGAAGAAACTGATTCTGCCCTGGCTGGTGCGGTTCAGTGGACTGAGCACCAGTCTGTGAACAAAAGGGTCACCAGTTTGATTCCCAGTCTGGGGCACAGGCCTGGGCTGCAGGCCGGTCCTGGTGAGGGGTGTGCAAGAAGCAACTACACATTGATGTTTCTCTCCCTCTCTTTCTCCTTCCCTTCCTCTCTCTAAAAATAAATAAATAAAATCTTTAAAAAAAAGAAGAAGAACAAGAAGAAACTGATTCTAAAATGAGCTCTTGTTTTGAAGCCACTAGACTAGGGGCTCTGTCCTGCTGGTTGAGCTGTCCTGGCTCTGTAACAGACCCGCAGGTCACCCCACCACTGTCGAATCCCCTGAATTCACAGCAAACGTCGGGGAGGGGTGCTCCTGAGTCTCCCAGACCCCTTTCAAGATGGATTCAGTTTATGGGGTGTGGTTCGCCGACAACTTTTGAGCCAAGGTCACCGTTTTCAGGATGATCCCTGAGCAAGGCTGAAGTCCCAAGGCCTGGCCATTTCTGCCCAGCGCAGACCCCACTAACAGGCTGAGTGAGCTCCCTCTGCCGCCAACGCCAGGCCTGGCGAGGATGTTGTTGGGTCTCCACTGTGTCCAGTCAGCTCCTCCTTCAGTCCTGCTTCCTCCCCGTTCCTTTCACGAAAGCCTCCTGCAGCCAGCCCACCCCAGAATCCCCTCCCCAGAGAACACAGCTCACCGCAAGAGCAGCCAAGCAAAGACGCAGGGACAACAGGGTTGCAGGCCTGGACCGCAACCGCCCTCCCCTGTCAGTGACAGCCGTGAATATCGCTGGCACAGGGAAGCCGCCCAACTGCTGAAGAGTCACTGGTAGAGCTGGGAGACTGGTGTGGGAGGAAAAGCCATATGTGGTGCCTCTGAAATGTCCCGGCCACAGCGCCCAGGACAGGAGGGCCCGTTGTTCTTAAGTCATGGTGATGTCCTGCCAAATGAAAAGCTGCTAGTGTTTAACAAGCAATTGAAAATCAAGTGTTACTACCAGAGGGCCTTCTTGGTCGTCTTCGGGAGGCCCGTTTTCTCTCCTGGTAGAGCAGAGAAGCTGACGACGAAACAGCCATGGCGCGGCCTGCCCCGGAGAGGGCGTTCCTGGTCTCCGCGTCAAACTGGCAGCGATTTAGTGCCACTGTAACCGGCTCAGTGCAGCTCACAGATCTATCATTTATTTTCCTTTCCAAACCAAACAGGGCCCTTAGAACAGTCACGCTGGGGTGGAGATTCCTCAGACCACAGGACGCTCATTAAGCTCGTGAGGCACTTCCCTTCCAGGCTGTGCACTCAGGTGTCTTACCTGAGTCGCAGGAACCCTGAGGCTTTCTGTCCACATGGTGTCGGCGCGGCAGTGGCCAGTGTGATGTCCTGAGCACTGAGGAGGTAATTACCTGTCCCTGCAGAATGACTTGGGACACAGAGCTGGAAAGCTGATACAACCCCGTGCCCAGGCTATGAAGATGCATGGCTGTCTCTGTCACTTGAAAACAAACATCTGCTATTTACTGCATTTGCAGATAGAGAAAAAGCATTTGTCAAATTGGTGGGTGCTTAGGAAGAGTTATATTGATTTGTCCCAATGAAGAGACCACATATTGTACAAAATTGCAATATTGATCCCCACTTGATTAAAGGTCTGATAATCTATTGTCATTCTCTGTGATCAATTTATCTTTTTCAGTAGCCGGGCTGGACAGCTAACTATGGAAATGATGACATTCTCCACTCCTACATCTTCAATCCTTCAGTACTGAAGCAATTTTTTTTTTCGTTTTACCAGGTGTATAGCATTGCCTTTGATTTATTCCTATTATGGATAGGAAAACTCCAGAAGCTTCCGCTTAGCCATTGCTAACAATGAGAACAGTAAAAATGTATATGGTTTTCACTACTGTCCAGACATGGTTCTGAGAACGTAACACCGATGAATTCATCTAACTCCATTACGACACTAAGGAGTACATGGTATTGTCATTTAACTTTGTAATGAAAAGTATAACAGGTCAAGGAGCCAATGTAGTTTCTATCTGTTGATGAAAATACCTACCATCAAGTCTTGTTAGTCAATACTGGATTAGTGAATGCTGAGCCACTGTTCCGAGGGGAAATTAGATACAGGGCGGTAGATAGATAGATCACAGATTACAACCTTACATCCTAGAAACAGCTCCTTCTGACAGATTCTATAGTCTTTGTTTTGCAAAAGTGAAAATAAATTTCAAAGGTGTTGAATGACCTGCCTGAGGCCACCCTACTGTGGGCTGCAGGGCTGGTTTCAAATCCCACCCAGCCAGCTCAAAGCTGGAGCCCTGGTCCCCACCCCCACCGCCTCCATCCTCCGGCCGTTTCTGTGTGGCAGCTGAAGCCCGAAGACCGAGCATCGTCTTGAGGGACCTCAGCTGGGGATCTGTGCAATGGGTAGCGCTGTTGCTTCTCTGAATGTCCAACGGTGACTGCAAAAGCTCTGCCAGCATTAATTTTCAGTTACAAATAAATTTTAATGAGTAGGCAAATTCACAGACAGACCTCTGGGTAATGAGGACCAACTGTATTTTAATTTTGCGTCGAGTAATTGGGGAAATAACTACGGGCTGAGCTGTGTCCTCTGGTCAGAATCCTACTATCACCTGAGCTCACTAGTCTGCTCTTGGTAGGTTGTACTCGCTGACCTCAGAAATTAGGGAAGCGCAAACACCACTGTCAAACAAATAATGGGAAAGGATCTAACACTACACACACCAGGTCTTCTGAGGCCTACTTCTCAGGGGAAACCACAGGGACAAAAGCTTTAGCAAGTGTCTGATCTTCGGTGGTCCCCTGAATTCGGGCAGTGCAGATGGCTGAACCTCTGGCGCTAGGAGAGTTTTCCTGGCTTCCGGGCTTTGGGGCTTTTCAGCGTCATGCTCAGAAGCACCAGCCTCTGTCCTGCGGTGACCAAAGGCTGGTGGTCAAGGCTCCTGGTTACAGTGGTGTAGCCAGGCTGATCCTAGACCTCCAAGTTCCTCTCCTGGTGTGACCTGCGTCCACTACCTCAGGACCCTACCTGCCTTGATTGCTGTGAACACGTGGCTAGAGCCATTTGCAGGGAGGTTTGCAGGAAGCTAGCCTGCAAGGAATCCATGTTAGGCAGGTTAAAACTTACCTTTTGATCATAAAAATTTGGGCATTTACCTTTTCCTTTTCATGGGTATTCTTAAAATAACCATCGAGCCCTCTGAGGATCGCTGATAGAGATTCAACGCGTTTTATTGAGTTGTTCTCACGCGGTTTTTCTCACGTGTCCCTGGCTCTGCCTGCGATCAAAGCCTCTGGGCGTGGGAACGGGGTGAGGGGTGGCCCTTGTTACCGTGTCCGAGGCAGACCTGTGCTTGCCCGCCCTGTCCTCGCTCAGACATACACATCAAGTCGGACCTTCACGGGCGCACCCTGTTTTCAGCCTTGGAGTCCCTGGTCATCTAGCCACCATCGCTGACCTGGCAGACCAGACCGGCCACTCTGATCATCACACAGCGCCGATGCCTGGTACAGGAAACACATCCATCTGGCCTCAAGGGATTAAGTGAGACCACTTGGCTTCCATCATCGCAGACACTTCCCTCATCCACTGACATCAGGACATCGTTTCAGCCACGGCGGCTTTAACAGGCGCAGTGTCCACAGATGCCTCCCCAGGTCAGAGGTCAGCCACATGTGCTAACTGTGCTCCAGTACGTTTATCTCCCAAATCTTTGGGTGTCTTCACTGACATTACCCTAAAAATGTTCTGCCCTCTCAGTTTGATTTAGCAAGAGCCACCCAAGACTTCGATTTGGACACTCAACCAATTATCTTTATTTCCAGTTGTTGAAGTCACACCGAAGTCCTAATTCCAGCACTGACATAGATAGATTCAGCCCAGTCTCAGCTGCATTTTCTCTCTTTGTTCAAACACGCGCAGATATGTTCTCCAGATTTTTCCTGATATGAACTAGAAAACTGCTACGATCCCATTGGTGGGTACATTATAACCTATTGGTCTTGAGTCCGTAATGACCCCCCACCACATGATGGGGTCTAATTTAGTTGTAGATTAAATGGAACACAGTGATGATGAGGTTAACTGGCTTGTCTTTGAAACAGAATTCCCTCCAGCCAGTGAGGTTCTGAGTCGTTAAGCAAGGTAGAGAGACGAGCTCTCGGAGAGTGGAAAGGGGTTACTTCACCTGAAACGACCAGTGCCTCTGAGTTAGAGACCTCGGTTCCTTGACTCCTCTAAACCATCCCAGGTAACACCTTCCCCACGCTGGGAGTTCCACTCACCTAAACCATGGCGCTCATAGTCTCCTAAGATTTCTGCTAAGTCAGTAAGGTCCTCGGGTGCAGAAATCCGCAGCCAGGAAGCTGCGGAGACATCATCGAGGTGCTGAGTCAGGAATTTTTTAAACGGAGCCCATCGCTTTCCTTCATCCATTCTTCATCTTTCCCATGCCCACAGAGCTCTCTGGGAATGGAAGCCCAGCCCTCTCGTCCTTGGCTTTGAGGAGCCTTGGATGACACTGGATCCACCTGTCCCCCACCGCACGCTGCCGGCAGAGCATTCCTTGATACATCCTCCCGTAATTCAATAACCCATTTTGAGTACCTTCCTTTTCCCTGAGGGCCTCGGACGGCAACCATTCCCAGCTTCACTTTTTAAGTCCATCAGAATGTTTGTATCTGAAAAAAGCAGAAACCCCTACAATGCTAGAGCAACCACACAGGATCTCACACGAAGGGGCTTCAGGAGCTCAGGCTTCAGAGTTACTGAGGCCCACAAAGGGAGGGCCAGCTAGGTCTCGGGTTCCTTGTTTCCTCTCTCCATTAGGCCCGGTGCCAGATTCAGCCTGGGGCCCCGTCCCCTCACGGCCCCGGTCGTGGGAGAAAGGGTGTCCCTCCTTGGCGCCCTGTTCTGGGCTAGGAAGAACTTCAACAGAAGCCTCTGACAGGCTTTCCTCATGTCGTATTACCAGGTGACTCGAGTTAAATTGCTCAATGTGTCTTCGACTGTGGATTCCTCTCAGGAGCAGCCTTCTGTGTTCGGACAGCACCCTGGGACCTCTCTCTGTTCTCCCCTGATCTCTCTTTTGTTGCCACCATGTGGATTGGTTAGGGTTAAGTTCCAGGAAGACAGGTACTTTCTTTTATGATTTTTTCGCTGTGACATTTCTGGTATTCCGTAGGCGCTCTACAAATGCACACAGACTGCACCCCAGGACTGCTCCGAGAAACCTGCCCGTGCAGCACGCAGAAATGCCCAGGGAGGGACCATCCCAGCCGACACGTGCTAGGCTCTGGACTTCAGGGTATAAAATAATCTCTTTCCCATGTGCAGTTTTTTTAGGCTTATTTTCCTTTGCCTCTGGTGATCCGAGTGGCCTATTAGTGGCCAAGGTTTGGATGGGGATGAAAAAGGAGGGAGAAAATGAAACCTATTTTTAGCCTAGACCCCCTCGCTAGTCTCGACAAATGAAATCACCCTGGCCTTTCAAGCTTCAAGCCAAGGAGAGATTGATCTTATACACCAGTCACTTTAAGAAGGGATGCCAAGAATATCCAAATCCCCTGATCCCTACCTTGGCTAGCCACTTCCTCCTCAAGAGGCCCCGTACGCACAACTGTGGTAAAATAGGAAACACAGTACTTTCCATAAATATAGTGCTTAGCTAGGGTTTACTGCCAACACAGAGCTCCAGCAAATTAGGTTGAACCATGTGGAAGTATTTTATTTTTCCCACACAAGTTAGGTCTAAATATTCCTGAATCAAGGAGGCCGCAAAGCCTGCTCTTTTTCTACCAACGCTCCAACGGGAGCGAGCCTGGAACTCACCATGACAATGAAATGCGCGGCCCACCTGTCTGAAGCAGAAACGGAGAGACCTTGTTTCCTTCACTCAGAAGTCACTGCCACCAGCAAAAGTAGCTTTGATGAGCACCCAGTATCTTAACAATTTCAAAATCTTGACTTCCTTCCTCAGGAGAAAAGCAGGGGTGGAGAAAGGAAGGGTTTGCTTCTTCCAGAAGCCCTCACAGCTCAGCTCGCAAGAGCCAAGTTTTGAAGCAGAAGACTTCACATAATTAACAGTGCAATATTTTGGGTGGTACCTCTTCACCCTATCTTCTTTGTGCGCCAGGAACAACAGGGCAGATGATAGTCAAGGGTTCAGGGTTCTGGCCATACATTTGTGTCCTCTCTCCTTGGAGTCTCATCTAACAGGACAGATCAATCCCATTAAAAGGTGTGTCGACACAGTGTCCTATATTTGACAATAGAATGACGTGGCTTCGTGTAATCTTTGAATGCCCTGCAGTCCATCTTCCTCAAGTCATTTTTTTTTTACTTCATTTTTATTTACGCGTATTACGGTCATCCCCATATTCCCCCCTTGCCCAATTCCACTCAGCACCCACCCTCCGCCCCGGGCCATCACCACACGGTTGTCTTTTTCTATGGTTACATGTTCTTTGGAGCAAGGGAACTGGATGAAAGGTGGAGGGATTCTTCAGGTCATTTAGGAAACATTATTATGTATAATTTTGTTAGTGATCTTGAAGCTTGATGGGAAGGGCTGGGGGAGGGATTTGAGTTCTGTAGAAATGGATGCTGAGGTCAAGGTTAAAGGGCAGGTTGTTGACTTGGGAGATGATCTCAGGATGGAATGGCAGGGCTCGAAGAACTGAGCTGGAAAAGAGAAAGGTGTTTATACAGGGTGTGTTGATGAGCAGAGTCCCGGGAGGACTTCCAGGGGACCATGGAGAAATGCACACAAATGCTTCTACCACAGAGGGGAGGAGTCAGGGTATTTATCCCTCATTTCCATTCAAGGGGCTGCTCTGAGGGCCTCAGCTCGCCACCCCTGGGCCATCCAGAAAAAGCCCTGGGCAGAGATTTCCATGAGACTCTGGTAGGAGAACTCGGCCTGAGGAGGGACGGGTCGGGGGGGTGCCCAGAGCATGGAGGGGGGCACCAATAACTCCTGCTGCACCATGGAAACCACCTTGGGGCAAAACAGTCTCATGTTAGCACTCTTAACTAGAACAGCTCCCTGAAATCTCATTTAAGCCCTCTTTGATAACTTTGTAAGACTATGAATTAAAACTTATATTTTCAAATGTTCATCAGTAGAGTAGCATTCCTTATGTGCAATTCTTAGGGATTATTATGTCTCTTCCTCATTCTTTATGAAACATATTTATAAAATGGTAAGAAAGACCACCTTTGTCACAAGCTTATACTTTATTGTTTTGGATGATACGCCCTATTTTTATCCCAGGCATTGTGCTCACTGTACAAATCGCTAAATCCTCACAGTAAACCTGTGAAGGAGGCACCACTGTGGTGCCCAACTGACAGATGAGGAAACAAAGGAACTGAGGGTGAGGTCACTTCTCAGGTCCTAGGCTGTCAGGAGAGGAACCCACCCAGGGGCTGGCTTCAGAGCCTGGGTGTGGTCCTCGTGTCTGGCCTGGATGCTAGCAGAAGCTTAGCCCAACAGATCCTGCATTCTAGTCTCCACAGCAATGCCCCAGCATGATTCGTGCATCTCCTGTGAGCTCCAACGCCACTAGCTCCTTAGCTTCTCTGGGTGGGAAGGTCACAGGGACCTGTGTCTCTCTTTGTCACCCACTGCATGTGGGCAGCTTAATGCCAATAAGGGAACTGCTAATGGGTCCTTATCTATGTTCTGTTTATATTTGCCAAAGTCATTACATCTACTCTCTTTTAACGGGTTTTTGGTTGGTTTTTGTTTATTTGGGCTTTTTTTCTTTAAACATATTACACATTAGGTCTTCTGTTCTGTGATAATAAAGGCAAAAGGGAAGTGTTGGAGCGTCCTTGGTCCCGGTATGAAGTGCTCTCAGAATACGAGGGCAGCTCTCTTCGTCCTCAGCGAGATGAGGGGGCGGGACATTTACCGAACCACCCTTCAGTCCTCGAGGGTAAGTCTCTGGGGTTAGAAATGGATTAAGAGATTTGTGGGAAATGGTGAGCATCCTAAATTCCCACATTCAAAGGGAGATAATTGACACCAGGAGTAATAACACGATATAAAATTTTTTGAACCACTGCACATAAAAAGCAGTATCACCAAGAAGTATACAAGGAATCGGATACTCAGTATATTTCATAAAATGTCTAAATAATTTTTCTTTGATTATATTACTTTCACTCTATTGAAAAACAGAGTGGGATATGGGGTGTCTGAGGAATCAAGTTTGATTCGAAACGTATGTGATCTTACCCACTGATGATAAAGTGTGGACACATTTAGGGAGGCACCGGGGCTTTTCAAATTTCAAACCTTTTTTCAGGGGTCTCTTGAAACACTTTAAAATAACAAATACTATCGGTATGTTTTGGGTTCCAAATGTTTTTGATTTATTCCTACTGTTAGACCAAAGAAACTTATTAAAACTTGGCAATTCTTTCCCTCTGATTTTTTTTAAATGAAATGATAAAAGTTTTCATGGTCATGGAACGGAACAGCAGTGTGGTATTTCACCTTTGGTGGACATTTTCGAAGTATACCCAGATCCAAGTTCCTTTGTTATAGAGAAGAGAGGGTGTCAAAAAATCGTCATTTATCTTTGGGAAAAATCAAGTAATAATGCTTACAGCATGACAGCAGCTATACGTTCACAATGAACAGTCCAACGTCTGGTCAATTTCATTCAGAAATGCTCCAAGGAACTTTCTGGCACAGCACGTTTTTCCACGCGGAAGGAACAAGCCAAAGAAGGGGAGGTCTCTACACCACGGCGAGTGATTCTCCAAGCTGCCGCCTCAGGCTACACACCATGATTTGCCTGAACAACTTTCTTCAGCGTAGTCCCCACCCTCAGAGTGGGAACAGGAGTTCCTCAGCTGTTCCCAGACCACGTCAGCTGTAGCACTCGCGGTACGGGGCTTGCCCTTTGTTCTACTGGTAATAAGTATTTTCCCTAATTTTTATTTTTTATTTTGCCACTCACTTGAACAACTGGTAGTATTTAAACTAACAAAACCATTTGAAAATATTCATGCTGATAGTTAGTTCTCTAAGGCAAGTAAAGTGTGGAAGAAAATTTCAGACAATCAGGAATGACCTTCCCAATGCCAAGCAGACGGGGCAGCCAGGAGTGTTCAGAAAGGACCGTGAACGAGTGGAGGGGCCACCAGACAAAGGGGGTGCCACTGGGGTCGGCCTCGTTACAAGCCTGTGAAATCTGATGACATAAGAGATTTTATAACCCTCACCGACGAGGAGCTTGAGGGGGTAGGAAAGGAGGCAAGCCAGATCAAAGATCCCTCCCTTCTCCTCCTTGATCATAATGTAAATATTTTGGCCTAATTTTCATATTTAGTTTCTTTCTGTACCCAGAGGACAAGGAAACATTTTTCAATATTAGATCTTATCCATGGCAGACATCAAACCCTCAGTAATTGATTTAGAATCTAATGACATATAGAGAAACTTTTTCCTCATGGTAATTCTTCTCAATAAAAATAAATGGACTCATCTATCTGACTGTCTGCATTGTTTAGCACTTTATTGCCATATTACGGTTAAGATTTATGCCCCACCAACCAACATTTATTTTTTTAGTTAGTTTTAGATTTTCCTGGGGTGGGAGAGAGGTTCTTTTGTTTATACAGTTTTAGATTTAATATTATGTAAGACACTGAAGAGTTCCAAAGTCAAAGTGAAAAATTAAAGTGTTCATAGAAGCTCAGCCTCACCCCTGCCTCCGTCTCTCTGGTCCCTGCCTATCCGTAGAGGTGAATATTTTCATTCGTTTTTGGATTAACTTTCCATTGTCTCTTTCTGAAAACGCAAGCAAGTGTGCGCACAACACACACGCACGCACACACACACCACACACATACACGCGCACGGATTCCATTGTAAACTTTCTTCTGAAGCCTCTTTTTCACTTAATAATACACCCTGGGATTACACATAGCAATACGCAGAGATGCTCCTTATTCCATTTTAAACCGACATCCGCGGCACTGGTGGCTGTGTTGTAATCAACCATTGACAGCCATGCGGTCCCGACTGCAGCCACGGAACCCCGTTGCTGTAGTGTGGAAGCCACCTTAGAGACTCTCTAAGTGAAGGGGGGTCGCTGTTTTCCAATAAAATTTTATTTATACAAATAAGCAATACACCAGCTTTGGTCAAGGGCCCTGATTTCCCAACGGGCCGTAAACTCTGATTAGGGAGTCTATCACCTCCAACTCCACTTTTAATGCCTGGATTTCAGAAACCATGTCCTCATTTTGTTTGTATTCCCATGTCTCCAAGACAGTACCTGGTATAAAACAGGAGCTCACTCAGTGATTTTTAAGGAGTATTTATGGAACTCCTACCATGGGCCAAAGCCCCAATGAAATGGCTGCTCCTGTCCCGGGGCAATTGCTGCCTTTCTTGCTTTTCAGGTTGGAATGACACCTGGCACATTAGGAGACACGTGCCTGTTCTAGCCTAAACGGTCCTGCTGGTGGCCTTGTTTGCCTCCAGCTGCTGATTGGGCTTCCCTGGCACCTTGCAGATGTCTTTCCCCTACTCACAGTTCCACCAAACTGTTTCTTAAACCCTCTTTATCTGGCCGCATTCTCCAGACAGGACATTACAAGTTCCCGTGGGTGGTCATCGCACTTTGAAGCTGATGGAAGGGTGGGTTTGGTTTCTGGCCCTCTGAGTGTTTGAACCAGGACAAGGTGCGTGACCCTGCCGCGTTAATGAAGAGGAAAGCACTGTGCGCTTGATGAGGAGGATATCCTGTCCCCACCCTGTCCCCACCCTGCCTTCCAGCCCATGGCGCACTCTGCCAACCTCAGTAAACATGCCTTGATGGGACTCACATCCTGGGGCTGGTCCCTCGTCTTAGGGGCCTGTTAACCTCTTCACTTAGATATTGTAGGGGACAGAGTAGGAAGTCATTCCCATCGTCAGCTCTCTTTACGATAAAATGAGACGATGATAACGTTACAAAATGGTCATCTGTACCGGAGTTCAGAGAAAAAGGGAGTTGTCAGAAAGCATCAAATTAATTCCATTGCTCTCCTTGCCAACAAAGCAGCGCTATTTAAACTTATATTAATTTTTTGTGCACGTTCCTTTGGGGGCAATATCAATGGCTACTTCGCAAACACTAAAACCCCTGTTCCAGTGGCTCTAGGTGCGCGTTTGTCTCTGTGCTCGTGCATGAGGGACAGAGAGAAGCTTTCATGTAAACACACTTAAAAGCCACTCCATCTTCTCTGAGGCAGGGTTGGCACTACTTAAGTGGCTTGGCCATGTGGTCAAAATGACCACTTAGCCTTGTTTAAAATCAGGGCTTCCTATGTTGGCTGCAGACACTGCCTCCACCGAGAGAGGCAAAAACAATGACCTGATAGCTGAGACATTAGGGGTGGGTGTTGATGCAAAGGCTTCCTTGTATTATTTTCATTAGGTTTCCTGCTTGCCTCATCAATGCTTGATAGACACAAGTGCCAAAGAGCAGAGATTACTTTTATAGAGCATCTTGTGAATTTATTTCCTCTAAAACTTGATGACATGCACCTTAACGATATCACAGAGTCTGGGCTTTACCACGGTTGGGAACAAGCGGGCCGGGATGTGCGTAATCACTAAAAGCCCCAGGGGAACCAGTGCGAGGCACGCTCAGATAAGCTCATGTCCATCTGCGGTCATTGTCTTCTCCCACGTTCGCCCGCGATGCCACCCACGCCTCTGTTGATATTCCCATTACCAGTGTTCCTGAAGATAGCAATCTTGTTCCAGGATGCGAATAGGGCATGTTTCTACTTGATATTGCCAGTCCTTGTCTTCCAGTTCTGTCTGTTTCTGTCTGGGTTTTTCTCCCTTGACCGCACCCTAACACCTAAGCAGATCTGCTAGCTCTCCACTAGGGTTTCTCAGCACCAGCATTTTTGACATTTGGAGCTGCATAGTTCTTTCTTGGGGGCAGTAATGGTGGCCCTGTGCCTTGTAAGCTGTTTAACAGCATCCCTGGCCTCTACCCTCTAAATGCCAGTAGCTCCTCCCCCACCCCGCCCCGCAGCCATGACCACCAAAAATGTCTCCCAATATCGCCAAACTTCCCCTGCATGGGCTGGAGGTGAAAAGTTACCCCTAGTTGAGAACTTTATGCTATGGATAAAGTTGATTTCCACCAGCGGCATTGATAACCACATAAATGCTGACATTTAATCATTTATTTTGGCCCTAAATTAGCATGTCTTTCGATACATCATTTTAAAGACAAGGGCATGGAGATCCATTCTCACTTTAAATCTGTAAAGCGAGCCTGGGAGTCCGTCGGGGAGGTGATTCTGGGCAATGGGCCTGGGAGCAGAGCATTGCAGCCACAGAGGCCCACGGGGACCTAGGCCCGGGTGGGGCAGGGGGAGGGTGCTGGGCGTGTCTGAGACCTGGTGAGGAGACCTTCTGGGGGAACACAGCAATCCAGGGAGGTGGGGGGAGAGGCGCTGGAGAGGGGCCAGTGGCAGAGCAGAGAGACCACAGAGACAGGGAGGGGGCAGCGATTTGCTCTGTGATGGAAAGACAGATTGTCACTGCCTCCAGTTGTAGAAGGTGGGTGGGTCGATCTCTGAACTTACATTTCCTCCTCTACAAGAAGGGACCCAAAAATACCAGAATTTATTTATGAAACACTGTATATTTATTCGTACATGTTTAAACTTCATACCACGCAATCAGCATTCTCTCCATATGATGCAATGCACCTATCGAGACTTTTTTCCCAATGCTCCACGCAGTTTTGGAACGCGGTTTGGATGCCTTCCGTGCTCCTGTCATGTTAGTTTCACCTCTTCCATCGGCAAGAGGTTTCCCTTTGAGGGCTTTCTCCATCTGGGGAAATAAAAAACAATGTTGCTCAGGGTTAGATTAGGTGACATGGGAGGGTGGGACACAGGGGTCATGCCATTTTTGGTTAAAAACTGCTGCACACTCAGTGCGGTGTGGGCAGGTGCGCTCATAAATCACCCATCCTTGGAATGGGCAAACACGTTGGAAGAGTCTTCAAGAAAAATTCACTGAAGCCAAACGCAGCCTCTCACAACAATGCCAGCTGGTGCACTGATCCAGATGGGCTGCTAGAACTCTCACCCAGCACGGGGAGCAGGCACTAACAAGGGGCCCGCCCTCCAGAAGATAATTCCGGTTTTTGGGGGTCCCCCACTGGTATAACATGAGGATATTGAATGATACCTCTTGACGGGGCTGTATGAAGTTTTAAAAAGTCAGCGTAGTCAGAGTACTTAGAACAGTGTCTGTGAGTGATCAAAGGAAAGTTACCAGCTGCATCACTGACTCTCCTAAAATGATGGTTAGGCTGCGGAGGGTGGCCTGGCTCAGAGAACAGGGGCGGGTGCCATGTGGAAACAAGAATGCCAGGAGTTTGTTACAATAATCCAGAGGGATAGAACAGACGTTTGCAGAAACGTCTGGATGTGGTCGGAAGGTGATGCCAATATAATTACTGGCGGTTTAGATGTAAAATTTAGGGGGAAATGAGCAGTCAAGGATGGTCCCACATTTGGTCGCTCAATCAACTGAAAGGCTGGAGCTGCCAGTTCCTGTGACAGGAAAGACTGGGAAGTAACAAGTGTGAGGTCGAGAGTTAGAAACTCATTGGGGGCCATGTCAAAGATAAAATGTTTATTTGACATCCAAGTCCATGTGCTGCATAGTCAATTTGGTTCCTAGGCCTGAAAGTCGGGAGAGAAAACCAAGCCGGACCCGCCCCTCTGGAAGCTGTCAGCCCGCAGAAGCTCCCCACTGCCTCGAGACTGGGTGCTGACACTCTAAGGCAGGGCTGAGGGTGGGTAGGGAAGGGCTGGGCTTGGGCAGGACATGGGGCACTTGGTCGTTTATGGACTGGAAAGAGAAGGACAAGCAGGGAAGCAGATGGAGAGTCTTTAAAAGGGAGGGTGCTGCCCTGGAACCCCAGAGAAGACAGTGGCCCACGGCAGGGAGGGTCTCCAGTTCCGGTCACATCAGACCCCGTAGACCAAGGAGGTCAGCTGGTCTTAGAGGAAAACTCAACAAGCTACACAGAAGGCAAAGCTACTGCCTGAAAGGATCAGAGAGCTAAAAAAAAAAAAAAGTGGTTAATTATTTAACCCACTGAGATACAATATTTGTAATCTCATTGCACTCTTCTCTCTCATTTGAATTTGGGGATTATTCTTTTCAAAAATGACTTAACGATGATTTGGGAAGAGAAGAAACTCCAAATTAGCAGCTCTGGATCTGAGACTCGTACCTTGGGGATTTGCCGATTCTGGAGAAGGTGGATGTGAGGGTGGGAAGCCGCCTGGAACTCTCGCACGATTTATGGGACTCGTAAGATGCGCACAGGAGTCAGGGCCCCCCATGCGGGAGTGGGGGTGCCGGTGAGCCCCGTGTGCCTAGTTTTAGGGCACCAGTGAGCTATGTGGCGGTGAGAGTTATGACGGACCCCCCAGCAGCTCTTCTCAGTGCCCAGGACTGCTCCCCGTGTGTGGCTGTGGCTGTTAAAATCACATTTGGTACACAATAAAAAATGCCCTGGCACAAGAGAAGGCAACATGCTTTTAAAGAGCAGCATTGAACGGCAGTGAAAACAGATCCATGGGGGCTGTGATATGAATTTAAAATAATTATGCTTCTTATGTCCCAGTAAATAAAGACAGGATAGAAAAACTGGACAGAGCAGTAGAAAACGTAAACTAAGATAAAGCAGAGTTAAAAAAAAAAAAAAGATGACTAATAGCAAAACTAAGTAACCAATAGGTGGGTTTAATAGCAGAGTTGTCAGAGGTAGAATTGGTGAATTAAAAGACAGGTTAGAAGGAACTATCTAGAAGGTAACACAAAGGCACAGAAGGTTGGCAACAGGGCAGGTAACAGGCTTAGAGAACAGAGTAAGTAGGCCTAACGAACAGGGGGTGGTAATTCCAGCAGGAAGAGAGACTAAAGCAGAAGAAAATTGGAAAACAAAATGGCTAAGAATTCCAAAACTGTTCAAACATAAAAATAAATTGAAGCGGGTTACGCATGTTGGGTAAATTTTTTTAAATGTCATACTAACATCTTTGAATGTCAAATATAAAGGTGAAATATTAAAAGCGGGTAGAGAAAAAAAGGCAATTTACCTTCAAAGAAGAAAGGGTTAAACTAAGAGCTTACTTCCCAGGGGGACACAATGGAAGCCCAAGGGAAAGGTAGTGGTGAAATTAAATCACACCACCCTCTAGTTTTGTCAGTGAAGATACCCTTCAAGAATGAGAATGAAAGAGGGGCACATTCAGATAAATAAAAGCAGAGAATTTATCATAAACAGAAGTATACTAAAGAAACATTAAAGAGGGTTGATCATCAGAAAAAGTCTACAACTGCAAACAAAGAATGGCAAGAAGGATTACAGAACAAGGCAGGAGATAACTACGTGGTAAATCCAACTAAATGTTAATGACCTAAAACAGTACTACAATAAATTTCATGTGTTATAGGGTTTTAGATATACACCATGAAAATGTATTAACAATAAAAAGGATAATTTGAAAGAAGCTAAATGAAATCAAAGACATCATAGATCTTTACCTTGTCCACAAAAGGGGTAAAAGTGCAAACCAATCTGACTCTGGCTAGTCAAGAAAATATCCTGTAGTTTCTATGTGACCTTAGAAAATAAAGAAATAGTATATAGCTATGGTATTTTTACCTAATGAACATATTTAAAATAAAACAATTCCCCTGACTTCCTCAATCTGCCAGCCCCTCCCCAACCTTCAGCCAACCTCTCCACTGACCTCAGTGCTTCATTCAGAAAAGAGGGTGTCGCCAGCAGTTCCAAGCAAGGAGCCCGACTGAAGCAGCTACAGACGGAGAAATGACCATTGCACTTAGCAATCTCGAGGCCACTGACAAGAGATGTTTTAATATCATGGGAGGGTGATGAAATATTAATAGTCATGAGTTCAAGAAAGAACAGAAGGAGAGAAAGAAAAAGGAGGCAACTTTTGGGGGTAATCTTTCAGTAAGAGAGAACAGAACTTGGAAAGACAGAGTTGAAGTCAAAAGCAATGTAGAATTGTTTTGTTTGTTTGTTTGTTTACCATGAAGAATGGCATAGGATGGTTCTGTGCCCGTGGAAGTGATCCTGAAAGGGGAAAATCTGATGATGTGGAGAGGGTAGGGAGGAAATTCTGGAGCAACGACTTCGGCTTTGAACAGAGCGGAGGAATGCTGCGCGCAAGGGAGGACCGGCCTTAGATGGGAGAGGAGGCACCCATCCATCATAACAGGGGCGAAAGCAGATTGGCTGCAGAGGCAAGTAGGTTGGTAGATGTGGGTGGGACCATCAAGGCTCTCTTCTGCTTGCTTTTATTTTTGTAGTAAAATAGAGAGTAGAAGAAATGGAATTGCCAGGAAGCAGAGCCGCGGGCTTTTCTTCAGCAGCCTGAATGCAAATGCGAAGAAGTGACTTAAGCAGAGCTGGCATTATTTCAACCGGGGGGAGTGGAAGAAATGGTTATATTATATAAAGTAAACTGGGCAAGGAGAAAAATGAGCAGACGGGCAAGTGAGGGACAATGAAAAGCTGGTGGAATCAGTGTTTTATAGATCCTGATGAGATCAAAGAGTCACTAGGGTTCCTTCAGGTCTTTCAAGTGTCACCTGGAAACAGAGGAGGGTATCCTCAGAGAGTTAGGGTCCTCGATACGGAGATGCAGTGAACCAGGATGTTAGTTGAGCCAGGGTGTGGTCAAAGGAATCAGTGAGTGGTCAGATCCACCCATCAATCAATCCCTAAATCAATCAGCTAATACTCCATTAACAGGTTTTCAGATCATTCTAAAATTCAAAACTGATTATGCTACTATTGAAAATCCCAATCTCTTAACTAATTTTCAAGATAAAATTCACCCCCAGGACACTAACATGAAAGTGTACCCATTAACCAATTTTTTCTGACTCCTCCAACATCAGCAATAATATCTTCCCCACACACCCTCCCCGGACTGACCATTAATTCCTATCACGGTACCTCTTAAGCGCTACTTTTTCTGAGACACATTCTTACAACCACATCCCACTAAACTGAACTTAGACGTGAGATCTGGGTTTAAACACACTGTTACACTGCATTTAGGTTGCTCTTTCACTATTAATGTCTTCCCACAAGTTGGAAGTTCTTTGAGGACAGAGAGTCATTAATCCACAACTCCTTCTATCTCACTACCATTTCTGTGTATTTGTGGACTCATTTAATCACTAAGTGAATGTATTTAATTCCTAAGTGAATTCGTTGAATAAAGGAATTAATAAATATGCATCCTATTTGCAGCAGAAACCAGGAGACGGATTTAGCCATGAGACTGCAGTTAGAAACAGGGCACAGTCGGCACTTATTTAGAACTTAGTAAGTAATATGTTAGCAACATTGGCCCAGCTGGGAATTCATGGGTTAATTCCTAAAAGTCAGAGAAGAAACTAGAAGATGGTTTCAGAATAGATTCTGTATAGATGCCAGTCACCTCTGAAAACTTTGCCAATAAATTGAGCATTCAACACTTCCGTTCATTTTTCCCTAATCTTAAAATGACTGTGTTATAATCTCAGTTGTTTATATAAAAGAGGTAATTAATGTTAGGCAAGAAACTGGAAACAGTGACGCTCAACTGTGCCTTTATTTAAATTCTGTTAAACATCTTTGGTTTCTATGTTCACCTGTTTATTGGTATCCAGGTAGTTATTTAATTAGCTACCTGTTTAATGAAGCCACTTATTACTTCCCAGATAGCCATAAGCAAGGGCATAATACAAATAAGGTATGGAAAAGATTACAATCAATTCATCAGCCTTCTATGAGCGCCTGAACAATGGGACCATTTCAGCACTTCAGGTCTGGTACTGAGATTAGCCTGATTGACTCTCTGGCTTTGACTCAACAATCTATTATCTCGTTTCGAGATAAAATAGGGTGCGAAATCATCCTGTCATTTGTTTTGCAGGCACCATCAAGGAAAGGTGTATGCATTTACCTGCAGCCTCACCCGGCACAAGTAACTGCAGCGAGACAGAAGGCAGGTCCTTTTTACTCACTAAGCTCCGTCGGGCGCTCATTTTCTGCGCTGGCCGGCTTTCAGGAGGGCTGCGTTCTGGGTCTTGACGTTGTTCAGACAGAGGGCGGCTTCTCCTGCACTCTGGCATCCCCCAGCAAACTGTCCTGTTTGGGAAAGCACTTCTCTGTAAATTGCAGGAGAAAAAGATTTACCCTCTTTTCTTTGTTTTTCAAACAAAAGAAAAAGGAAAAGGGAGAAATACAGACTGAAAAATAATCAAAACATTATGGTTTTATGACTCAAACCTAACCTATCAAACGCAGAGCCACAATGTGTACATTGAACAATGCCCATGAGTGAGCAAATGACTTGAAAGTTGCTGCAAAGTTCTCTCTCCTTCTTTGGCTCCCAGCTGCCTACGTGATGAAACCTGCCCACCTCCCCATGGCGGAGCTGCCCATGTCTCTTCTGCCTGTCACTTCTCCATACCCCCACTCCCACCCCCCAGCAGATAACACTCAATGCCCTCCACACTGGGCCCCGCTCCCCACTCCACATCCGAGGTAGTTCCACTGGGAAGACGAAGTCTTTCTGAAAGAACAAAGTTGGAGTGGAAAGACAACAAGTGAGGAAGTAGCAAAGCCTGTGACGGGAGGAGTCTCATGTACTTAATTTGGAAGTCACACAGAAAAATGTAAAGGGATTTAATTAAAAGGTTAGCACATTTTATTTCATATGGTCTTAATTTGAAGAACTGGGTACCTGGACATGGGTATTATACAAAACAAATCGCATAATAAACCTAAGACCCTATACACTCCAAGTGATTTTTTTTTAATTTAAGTTTTTTAAATGTTATTTTTCAATTACAGTTTACATTGAATATTATTTTGTATTACTTTCAGGTGTATAACACAGTGGTTAGACAATCATATACTCTATAAAGTGTCCCCCCGATATTTCTAGTACCCACCTGGCACCACACACAATTATCATGGTGTTACTGACTACGTTTTCTTCACTGTACTTCCCATCCCCTGACCATTTTTGTGACAACCAATCTGTACTTGTCAACCCCTTTGACACCCAGCCCCCAACACTCTTCCCCTCCGGTCACCACGGGTCTGTCCTCTTTGAGTCTGTTTCTGTCTTGTTTGTTTATTTTCACATATAAAACCTTAATCTTTTTACCGATCAGAAATGTTGGTGGACAATTAGATCGACACAATAATATCAGCAAGTTAAGTATAAATAATGTCATCCCTAGGGGATGATTGGTTTTTCCTGGTGGTAACTTTTCAGTAAACTGTTAAACTGGGGTGTCTGAAAACCAAATGACTAAGCTGACAGTTTTCAAGCTCGGGCTTTTATCTTCAGGATGTGAAGACTGTTGTACCAATTCTCTCAGGAGAATGATGTGGCAGGTTGATATTTTCACATGGCATATTTTTATAACCATTGTCAAACCCTCAACCTAGCTGCTATAAAAATGCAGTAACTCACCATGTTATATCTTTCTAGCCCATTTTCAAAACTCAAGTCACTGGATTTCATTCCAAATATACAACCTACCACCAGGAAATCTCATGATTTTATTCAGGGATTTTTGTTTGTTTGTTTGTTTGTTTGTTTGGTAGGACAGCTTAGCAGATGAGAACGGGCAAGTCTTTTTTTTCTCAAAAACAATTGAAGAAAATTGAAGATGATTTCTTTTGTAGTGGCTTAGGCTCCCATTTTTACTTACAAGCTGAGAAGTTGTCCCACGTAGGTTTTACAAAGCTCTGCTACAAAAGAATCCCAATGTACGTCAGCCAGGATTTCCTGAGCGACTGCTTTGTGCTAAGCCCGGTGCTGGAATGAGGCAAGAGAATTATGAGCACGTGTCTACCATCAAAGGTTAATTGCCTGATTGGAAAGGCACAGCAGGTGTGCGGGTGACCGTGCTGTCTACATATTTATATGTTCTGGGCCACGTGCGATGCCGTCACATAAATTAATGTAACAGTGGGCTTAAACAGGAGTCCAATGGACAGGAATTGATTTAAATCTGAGGAAAATCTTCATAGAAGAGAAGTGGGTTATGAGTATTGAAACTATAAAGCTGGAGGTTCTATTGTTCCAAATTAGAAAAGATTCACTATCTAGACCAGAGCAAAGAAAGCCAAGGCTACACCACGGAAGATTCTGGAATCAAGAACATGACAGGAAAATAAATATTTCTATGTCAACAGGTATAAGTACAGGTGCAGGAAAATCACGTGCTATTGATATTGAGCAGGGAAAATCTGAAAAAAAAGGATAGGACCTTAAAGGTTTGCTGGAAAAGACATTATTAAAGAAAAGAAAACATGGTGTGGGGAACATTGCATTATTTTAACTATCCGAAGACACTCACTCATAAAAGACACTGCAAATGTGTGGTTTCTCTAAAAAAAAAAACCCACTGTTTCCAACATGTAAGAATACCATAGTTCAGCCGCTTAGTTTAAATGGCAGGAGTGAGCTTTGGTCCTATCAGTGATCTCTTCCAGGAAAAAAGCTGAAAGAAAACTCCAAGAGCTTAATAATCCTGAGAATTAAAAAGGTGTCATGTACATATACATATATATACAGCCAAATGCAGATTTATTAAATTAGAAAATTCAGGTTTTCAATTGGACTCAAGGAGGTAATAAAATACCACATATTATTCTTATGTATATATTAGATTCTAATATATATACTACTATATGTCTGTAATACCTATTACATTCTAATATATTAATATAAGGTGTAATAGGACTTACTTCCTGAAGTAATTTTAAGAGTTGAACGAATTAATATATATTTAGCCATTATTATCTAAATATTGCTTATTAAGATATTTACTCAGTTCACTTATAGTATATATGATGTTTACATATACATATTTAATCTTTAGAGTATGGTAATAATTGCCCCCATTTACAGAGAGGAAAATGAGACCAAGAGATTAAATCAGCAAAGAACCTGAGTCACACAGCAGCGAGGGGTGGGGCTGGGATGGGAATATACGTGATCTGGCTGCAGAGTGTGTTTTAATAGCTATAGTCTATCTCTCTACTTGACAATTCACCTCTTAAAAATTAGCCCTCTCGCTAGTTCGCATCATGGGCTCACCAATATTTGTGCTGTCCTCTACGCCTGTAATGTTTCTGCAACTCAGCTTTATCACTAGTCCACACCTACCCATTTTTTCGATTTCAGGTCAAGTTTCAAGTCAAGCCCTCCCTGAGCCCCTGGTCTAAGGCTGTTTCCTCTGTTAAAGTTCTTGTGGTTGATTATTTTCCTTAGAAGCCTTGTATCAGTTCATATGAAGTAACGTGATAATTTGCTTAAATAATTCTGTCTCTACCACAAGATCGTGCAATCCATTAGGGTAGCGCCGTAACTGATACGTGGTAGGAATCCTGAAAAAGTTATTGAATAAATGGACAGAGGAAGGAAGGAGGGAAGGAAGAAAGAAAGGGAGAGAGGCAGGGAAGGAGGGAGGGAAGGAGGAAGGAGTGGAGGGGGAGGAATAAAAAAAGAAAAGGAAAAGAAAGGAAATGTATATAAATTCATCCATTCTTTAAAAGCTGTATACTTTCTCCAGGAAGCCCTCTAGGGCTTCCCAGTTGGAATCGATCACATCTTCCCCTGTGAATCCTTCAGCCTTGATCCTCTATTTCTGTCACCAGGGTCCACTTGCGATCATTTTTAACTCACCCACGGCCAGCTCCCTCCCACCGTGTAAACCTCTGGAACTCATGAGTACTGTCCTATTTGCCTTTCCATTTTCCGGTGTCTACTCAGTATACGGAACACGAAAGTTACTTGGTCTTTTGTTAAACTAAATTAGACAAGATGATGATACCCTTCGTGTGTGATCCATCCTTTCTAAGACCCGAAACTTGGAAGGATCCATGCTGACGAGAGAAAGAACTGCACGCTTTGTTACCACCAATTCGGAAAAATGGGTTTCTCAATGGACCTCGACTGCATGAGCCGTTCTATGATTGCAAACACCCCCATTTTCTAGGAAGATCTCTGAGGAAAAACATTCAAAGGCACAGACCAAACACAGCGTCTTCTGTCTTTAAAATACAAACCATATGCTTTTCATGTGTTAACAGACTCTGGACTCCATCAGCAGCCTTGAATGTGGTGAACTTAGAGTCCCCCCAGGTTTGGCATTTCAGACGCACCGTGGGCCCCAGACACCACACAAGGAGTTCTGACTGCGCCCCCAGGAGTGATGACGGGGCTTCTCCATCCGGCCACACTTTCTCACCTCATTCCTTTGTGGGCCGGGCATCTGGGAGACGAGGCCCAAGCTGGGTCTGCAGCTCGTGGCTGTGGAACAAAAGCACCATCCCCTGGCCCACATGAAGGCACCAAATGGGTCTCATTAGCACCATGTCCTGTCTGACTGGGCGGTCCCGCCCCCACGATATCCAGTCCACTGTCCACAGGAAATGCTTCAGTACACCACTGGCTCATCAAAACCCCAAAGAGAGCTGAAAATGGCGGCTATTTTTGGCCAACTCTATTTTCAAACTAGAATTTGACATTACGGCATTAAGATAGCCAAGGCTACACTTTTCTGCTGTTAGAAGCCATGTTTTCCAAAGTTAACTTCTTCATCTTATTACTAATTTCTCACAGGTCAGAAGTAAGAGGCTAAGTCATCGAACACCTAAGGTCCAAGGACCCACGGACAGAAGAGTGGCTGATCCACAGCCTGAACTGCATCCTTTGTGGTTCCAGAGCCTCTGGCAACGGTGGCATTGCTCCCCAAGGGCTGTGACTGAGAAAATGCAGTCCTGTTCATTTTATGATGATCCTGTACTATGACCTCCACTCCGATGTCTAAGTGATGGAAGTCTACGGGGCCAGGGACAAAATCAATCTCAAAGCAACGCAACCTACCCCCACCCCCTGCCACTCAAAAGTACCGCCCCTTTCCCCCACCCTCTCCCTGAGGTCATGGCTGCCCACAACCCTGCCTTAGCTAAAGGTTGTTGTAGCATCACCTGTTCTCGCTGGAGGGTAAGAGGTGCGATGGTCAAATGCTAGGAATAGAACATTCCAACCCTGCTTCTACTCCAAAAATCAGTAAATGTCCGGCTTCCTGGCATCTTAAAAAAGTAGATTAAAGGATCCTGCAGTGGCTCCATGAGTACTATTTGTGTGTGTCAACTGATGGAATGCATAAACTAGAACTGGAATTTTAGGAAAAAAAGGAGGAATTGTAGATTCGAGCCCATCCAACCACTTCAGATGCAGAAACTGAGATCTTGAAAAATTACATTCATACTTGCACGGGTAGAGTCCATGTCAGAGAGTTTGCTAGCCCCGGGGCCTTTCCACACAGCCTACACTCCAGATTCTCTAGAAGATTCTGAAGGAAGCCTACAGTACATTCTGTCTGATGGCAGGTCATGAGCACATCACCTCTGTTCCTTAGAAGTAGGTCTCACGAAATGGGAAACAGAGGAAGAGACCCGCCAAGCGACATTTGCAAGGGAAAAAGCCGTCTGTGACATAGCCAGGACTAGTATCCGAGCCTGTTCATCTTCCCTGTCCTTAGAGGGTGCTGAGGTAAAGAGCCCCTTCTAGCAGATTTAAAGATAGATATCTGGATGCTAAGTGAAAACTGTGATCAAACTTCTAGACCCAGAAGAGACAGCCAGTCAGGGAAACAGCCAGCCCACCACGAAGAGGTTTTCAAAAGGCTTATTAGCGCTTGCTGGAATGCGCGGGCTACTCCAGCTCCCTTCGCCTCCCTGCTGATCCGAGGACCTGGGCCTGCGCCCTGCAGGAGCGCTGCTCTCCGGCGATGCACAGTGCGCGGGTCCCCAGCGCAGGGTCCTCCCCCGACAGAATGGACGGGCTCGCACTGACAGCCCTCCCGGCTCTCCAATCGAACCACAGGAGGAAGGACGCGTGCGATGGTATTAAAACAAATGAGAAGGAGCAGTGCCTGGGGTCTCCCCTCTTTCCACCCAAATGCAGGAACCTCACTTTCCAGCATTAATAATAGCCTGAAGCCCAAGCCATGATGAGTTGCTTCATTTTCTGGTCCTCCGAGTCCAGCAGAGATTCCTGGCTCTCTTATGGGGTGTTTTATCTTTATTTGATGCCATAAATAAGATTTTGTCTATGAAAAAAATAGAATAATTGTGCATAATGGCCATCTCTCTCCTGTGACAAATGCTTAATTTGTGATAAATATTTGGTGAGCAATTCCAGAAAACACTGGCTGGAAAACAGGCAAAGTGAAAAACCAAAGGGTTGTTTTGTCCTTGAGAAACGCTCTCAACTTTTAAGGGAAAATATTTCAAAGATTTCAGTACAGTAATGTAAGAGATAAATACTTAAAATTCTTTTATTTCAGGAACCAAAATATGTATAAATGTAAATGGATTATAAATGTAAACGGAGTGTTCAGGAAGAATACTTTATGGTACAGACATAACTATTTAAAGTGTTTACTGTAGGATTTTTTAATTTTTACTTTTGAACACTAATAACCCTGAAAAACATTTTTCCTAATATTTCTGATTACTCCAGAATGTGTGTCATTTTAACCTGTCAAGATTTAATGTAATTGTAACATCAATATTTTGGGGAACATTTATTTAACCTTTAGGTTTTTTCCACCAGTGTCATTAGAGTGACATACACTGAATAAATTTTTCTGAGACTGCTTGCTGGGAAAAAAGTGTTGCAAATATATCTGCTCTTAAACTGTAAAAATATCGATGGTATTTGATTTTTTTTTTTTTACTTTATATGAGTTATATTTGAATTAGTTACACTGTAATGTTGCCATAAATAAGTCCTGGTACTGCACATAAAATAAATCAAAGTTACATTTTTAAATTCCCATACCTACCAGTTATTTCTAGTAGGAAAATTATCTTTAATTAATGAGCACTATTAGGCAGCTGAATATGATTCCGTAATTGTTAATGAATATAAGTAACAAGCGCACACATTGCTTCATAGGGTTCCATTGGATCGAGCCCATAGAAGCAGGCCTTGTTGGGGGAACAGGGCCGATGTACAACGACAACCCTTCCATTCAGGGACAGAGTGCCTGGAAAATTAAAACAATAAAAAATAAAGGAAATGAATACAAACAATGAATGATCTCTTAGAGCGCCTAAAATGTTCCAGTTTTGTACTGGTTAATTTGAGGCCCAGCACGTACTTCTGCGTAGGGAAAACTTATCATCTTCTCAGAAGCGAGGATAATAATAGAGTAACCACTTCGGGGGACTGTTGTGAGAATTAAATGAGATCAAGCACGTGAGGCGCATAGAAATTACCTGGCACGTGCAAAGTACTGAATAAATGATCGCGATAATAATCATTTTCATGACTTTTTGTTATGTCTGATGATTCGCCGTCGACCCCTTCAGCTGAATAACCAGAAGGGAGGTAAAAGGTGGGCGGTCCAGTTCGCTGGAGAGTTCTAACTTCCCGCCGCTCCTAGCGCGGCAAATTTTTTTCTATTTTAATTAAATCTATATCTCTCTGGACCTGACAAACACAATGATTTATGCACCCAAACCACAAAACTTCAGAGCAATGAAGTTTTGATCTTGGGAAATCTTCATGATAAATGCTAAACAAGAAAAACGATTTAGAAAACTTAAAATAACAATAAGACAACCAGAATTTTTGTTAAGCAAGAGCGATGCCCTATCTTTCATTGGAGCCTGTCGGTTTTCTCAGCAAGGGTTCAAACATTTCCTATCAGATTTGGTCCCATGATACCCTGTGAGGTCGGCAGGCCCGACTCGCTTACCTCCGTTGAGACCGAGTGGGTCCTGGTTGACTTCTGGATCCCCGACACCTGGCAGACGCCCAAGAGGGGGCACCCTCAGCCACAGGACTCGTGGCCTCACTCCTGGACGTTGCATAGATAACTCGATGGCAGATGAAGTGAAATAAGCTTCTGAGCGTTTACAGAGAAGACAGAAAGATGCATCGTTTTCAGCAGGATTTATAAGTGGGAAAAGCAGTCCCGTACGGCATCGGCCCAGCCCTCTGCTGCTGTGTGACCCACGGCTGAACGACTCCGGGGTCCGGAAGCTGCCGAAGAAAAAGGAGAGAAAAAAAGCTTGTCGGCACTTTGAAAGATAGGAATTTAGTCGTGTAGAAAAACTTTTTAAAAATGTTCTTTTTCCTTCTCTCTTTCTTATAAGTTTTCAGGCATACCTTTTTATCTTTTTTACTTTTTTTGTCATATTCATGAAACAAGGAAACTAAAAGGAAAAGGAGAAAGACTTAGAACAGAGGAAGGAAACAAAGTATAATGTGAAGATTTATCTGAGCCCGTTTTCTTTTTTCATCAAGCCTAAGTGTGAGAGGTATTTCACAATATTAACAGTACTTGTTGGAAACTGGTATTTGCATCATATTACTCATATAACACACACAAATGTCATGTTATTTCTAATCTAATGAGCCAGTGAATTTGCTCGTGTTCCACAGATACAGGGTCCAGCAGAAGTGACGCCCCTGCGTGTGGTTGGTCAGGTATGTGAACGTCTCTCACAAGTTGGACAGCAATTTGAACATTTCACCTAAAATGTCATATGATGTGCTTGAGTGTGATATTGTTGTTATAGAATTACATGCTTATGATTTTGTGATAAAAGATTTTTATGTAATAAAAAAGAGGTGTTATTTGTGCCAGACCCTGTATTTCTCGCTAGGTCATCTTATACACGATATGCTATCACTACTTTAAAACGCTGAATTTTTTTTTTACTATGTTACTCTTTCTTTTCATTATGTTACTGTATCTCTGCTTGTCTACATAATTTCTCTCTTCCTGTTTAAATTTCTAAAATAATAAGGTATTATTATAACTATTTATAGTAAATACAATTTCTTCAATTTGACAAGTTTCACAAGGGTCCAATCAAGCAAAAATATTTCTGTTTACATATGAAAATATCAATAAGTGATATTTGTCTGTGATCCATTCTGAAGAGAAAACTGCATTATTTACAGGAAACTGTTAGGTATTATCATTTCGGCATAAAAGTCACCCAACCGAGAAATTGCTTTTCTGTTATCATAGTTTCTTAAACCTTTTCATTCAGTTCATTACAAGAAAATACCCTACTTATAAAACAGGTAGCATATGACCATACTTTTTCTTTTGAGTCTTGAGAACTCAAGGCAAAAGTGATCAAACTGCTTTGAATTGAATTAAGAAAAAAAAAAAAGATAAGCCATGTCAGTGAGTTCAGATAGTGAAAGTGGTCCCAAATTAAAACTCTGCAATGAGGCCTGAAGATGAGACTGGAAAGAGGCTTTTATAAACACTCCGGGGACACATTGCTGGGGACTTTCCAGCCTTTCTGGTCATGTTGCTATTTAAAATAAATGTGCCCTTAACATTACATGAGAGATCTTTAAAAAAAGATAATTCTTTATAACATCAAGTCTTCCTGATTTTCAAAACAATGTTTGCTGTTGCAATTTCTCATCAAGCACCAGGAGCAGAGATAACACGGGGAGTCTTCCCCAAAGAAATGAGGCTCCCTCTTACTGTGAAGAAGAAACAACCCAATGATGGGGGAGCACCAGGCACGGGATTGTTTCTGGCTGCAGGTGCACCTTCAAAATCGCGTGACATTCACAGATACTCAGGATGCCAGACAAGGACTTCCCCTAAAGAATTCCTAAATGCTGATATTATAGATGCAGAATCAAAGCTTGGTCCTACTTAGCAACAAGTTGCATGTTAAAGGGAAAATAACATCAACTGTGCTTCCTAGGGCTCATAACAAAAATCAGCTCATAAAGCTAGTCCCACAGAGCCAAACTGAATTTCAGGGTTCTCAGCAAGGTGACATTGTCATTAAAGTGGTGGGGAGTACACAATACAGTGCACAGATGGTGTGTTAACAAGTATTGTGCCAATAAATTCAATAAAAAGGGGAAAAAATGTAAAAACACAGTGCTATAAAAAGTAAATATTTTTTTAAAGTAAAACATAACTATAGACTCATAACCATTTATATAAATTAAAATTCACATACAGGCACCAATGTAATTTCACTGTGGTACCTCCATTCAGTGGCATCTGGCAAACCCATGGCCATGAGGCGGGTAGGGAATGTGGCTTCACAGTTGGACAGACAGAGAAAGAGCTGCAGGCGCCTCTTCAGTCCACGGCAGACCCCTGAGCCCCACCGGTGGGGGTGTCGGCCGTTCTGCGTCACCCCAGCCGGGCTGCAGACCCCAGCTCCGTAAGAGTGTCCCACCTACTGAGTACGTTTTTAACAGCGCTCGCCTGAGCAGAGGAAAAGTGAACCAGCAGATGAGCACCTTCCCTCTTCTCCATCCACGTGGATGTCCCGACGAACCATCCTTTCCATAGACTCGGGGAAGACCCTCTGCAGGATCAAAGGGTCAGGCTCCCTCGAGGCTTCATATCTGCTCCTCCCCTACCCCCACCCAGCCTCGTTCTCCTTTATCCTCATCTTTGTCCCCTGAGGTGTTATATCCCAATAGCATCTCAGCACAACCGTCTCTTCCGCAGGACCTGTTTTCTGGAAAACGACTCTGACAGACTGATAAGCAAGAAGCCTGCATGTCTCAACGCTCATACATGCACTCACCCCAGAAACAGAATTAATTCGGCTTCTGCATCTGAAGTTCAAGGAAGAAGGAAGGGATGGGGCAAGGGGAGGACCGAGGAAGCGATAACCAATGAGAGAGAAACGGTACGAAGTACTGGCAAGACAAAAGGCTTGATTTTCAAAAGGACTAGTAAGATAAATTTTTAGCTAGATAGATAAAAGAAAAAAAGGGAAAAAATATAAAATATAATGGATAAATAATAATATATATAAAACACATTTTTAAATTATAAAAAGCTGTGCATAACTATACATAAAATAAATTTGGAATTCCAGGTAAAGTGAATGTATTTCTGAAGAGATTTTTAAAATGTCGAGAATCAGAAGAAGTAATAGAAAAGCTGTAATCGGAGTATTAAAAAAATTGAAGTGGAAATTTAAAACTTCAGCTATTTACACTCACCACAAAGAGCTCTAAGTCTAAATGTTTTAATTGATGAGCTCTAACAAACTTTAAAAATAAGTAATCCTTAATTTATAAAAACAGGAAATATAAAAGAATAAAGAGTCCCCTATATTAATACACAAAGCCAATATAATTTGGGTAATCAACTCAGGTACAGACAGTGTGGACACACACAAAATGTGTAATATCATTTACCTTATATATGGAATCAAAATCCTAAATAAATTCTTAGTTACGCAATTCACACAATATTTTAAATGAAATATATCCATTTAGATTTTCTTCCTGCAAAACTAAGATGTAGCAGAAAATTTATCAGTTTGATTCACCACATAATTGACAAAATGAGAACAATTATGTCACCATCTGTATTTTAAAGGAAAAACATATGAATTTTAATTCAACACCCTCTTGTGATAAAAAGCCTAACAAAAAATAGAAACGGAAGACAACTGTGCTTGCTTAACTTACAGGATATCACCATGTGTAATGGAAAATTTTAAAATCACCTTTCTTTTAGGTCAAGATCAAAACTATTTTTCCTTACGGTCAAGATCAAGTCAGAAATAAGTTATCACTGCTACTGCTCAAGACGATTCTGGATATGTTGGAAAACGGTTGAAGACCAGGAAAAAGAAGTGTGGTTCGATGTGGACAGAAAGAGGTCAAGGTAATGAGAACGCCAGGTGCTCCCTCCACTGGTGCACGTGGCCATTCAAACCAATGCAGCCCCGCCCACACACACCGGCCCTGGTATCCGCTTCCCGGCGCCTTCCCGGGCTGTCTCACGCTCTTCCGCGCCTGCTTGGGACCCCACCCTGCTCTCCCCACAGACTTGCATTTCATGTCCTGTTGGTGTGTGTGTGGCATTATTGGTCTGGACAGTTGAGCCCAATTTGGTTTGGGGATCCACCCTGCATCTTCTGAGCAGCCACAGCACTATGCGAGGGTGAGGAATGAAAAGCCATTACACTAAAACCAGTCACATTCCTTTGCATCTGCCAGTGCAAATAATGAAACAGAAAATAAGATATCAGCCCTGCCCTGTGTGACTCAGGTGGTTGAACTTTGTCCTATAAAGCCAAAGGTCACCGATTTGATCCCAGTCAGGGCACACACCTGGGTTGCAGGTTCCAGCCGGGGCAGCGGTGCCTGCAAGGGGCAACGGATCGATCGATGTTTCTCTCCCTTTCTTTCTCCCTCCCTTCCCCTCTCTAAAAATAAATAAATAAGGTATGTTTAGGAAAAAGAAAATAAGACATTATTAGCAAGGACAAAAATGTGTAAAACAGCTACGAAATAAATTTATATAAACACATACAATTTTGGAAGAAAATGTGAAAAATTTTTTAAATAAAGAGAAGAGCATGGTAAGTGGAGAGGTAGGTTGTGGTGGGTGTCGTGTCCCTCCTTCACCGCAGCCCGGGCCTCCTCGCAGAGAACAATCCAAACGGTCTCCCTACAGACGCCTTACGTCTGCGTCCTATGGTCTTCATCAAAGGGATTACAGATGTCATCCCCTGAATTTAAAATTTTAGTGTGATTCAATTAGAAGCCCTTGAAGTACATCAAAGAGGAATATATGAAATGACTCTAAATTTAATGTGGGAAAATAAAAACACAAACACACGTCTGTATAAAAGAGTACGTTGCCATTATCATAAAAATGGGAGATCCAGGGAGGGAAACACCGCACAGAGAAGGCGCAGCCATCGGGGAGGCCCGTGAGTCCTGGGCTGAGCCCCCAGCAGCCCCCGCGTGTTAAGAAAGAACCACGCTACAGCCCCAGAAGCGACAATGCCCAGAGCTCACACTGGGCTGGAAACAGGGTCTCTGCCCAGCAGCCCAGGTGGAGACAGCCATTCATGACGTTCCCGAAGGGTCTTGTCCCAGAAGTAAGAAATAATTCACCCTGGCCTGAACGCTGACCTGGTCCCACCGCCAACAACATAAAAACAAGACTGAAAAAAAACAGTTTCTGGGAACCTCACTGCATCCCAAAACAAAGGTAAAATAACATTGGTCTGGGAAGAGAGCTTCCTAATATTTGAGCACAGGGCTGGATTCGTGCCATCTGCCCCCAGCATGCCTGGAGCCCTGCAAGCTTCCAAGGCTCTCGCAGGGCCTTGCCACAACCTGGAGCCGCACCTACGGCCATAACCTGCGTGAGAATCAGCTTCCTGAAGCCTCGGGTTCGCCACCCCGAGTATCGGGAGCCGGTAGTCTGCGGCGGTGCCTCCCAGATGTGAGCCCGTCTCCAGCTCTGGTAACACGCTCTGGGCAGCGCCGATCCCAGCATTTCCGTGACCCTGGCCAGAGACCCTGACGGGGAGGGAGGACCACCCAGGAGCACTTTTCCTTCCATACTGGTCCACCCAGAGAAGGAGACACATCAGGCAGAGCGGAAGAAGGCGACAGCATTGCTCCCACGCAGTCTTCCTCGTGGGAGAGAACAGTCTGCCGCGGACTGTGCCTTAACATGATCCCGCATTTTGTTCTCTTCGTCCTTGTTGGCTTTGTCCTTGAGCCGGTGGTCAACATGAAGCAGGGCCACCTCCCTCGGGGTGGGAGTGGCCCTCTGTCGGGATAACCCTGCTCCACTTTCATGAGGTGGCTCTCAGATGTTCTCTAGCAGTTTCTGGCAGGAACCTGCATTTGGTCCGGAGAAAGCTCTGAAACGGGTCTGAGCAGTGTGTCGGTTAAACTTACTCGCGGTCCAATCTATTCCCAAAGCCCTGAGCGCTGCCCTTCCACGCCCCGCCTCAGAGTGGGTCCAACCACATCCTCCACCACAGCCCACGGCACACAGGGTGCCCGTCACCCCGTTTGCCTGGGAGGGAGGGATTTCTGAGACGTGGGGCGTTTTGTTTTACAACCAGGCCAATCCCAGGCAAACTCAGACAAGGTGGTTGCCTTCTGCAATGTAATTAAATGACAGTAACATAGCTATGCCTGAAATTTGAACAAAACCCCTGCCCAGTTATCAAATTCTATGGAAGAAAGTTAAGTCAAAAAATAAAATTAGTTTTCAAGATACATAGGAAGGCCCTGGCTGGTGTGGCTCAGTGGCTTGAGTGCCAGCCTAGTTGCGGGTTCAATTCCCAGTCAGGGCACCTGCCTGGGTTGCAGGCCAGGTCACCAGTAGGGGGTGCGCGAGAGGCAACCACACACTGATGTTTCTCTCCCTCTCCTTCTCTCTCCCTTCCCCTCTCTCTAAAAATAAATAAATAAAATCTTTTTATTAAAAAAAAATACACAGGAAGTACAAAGGACAAAAACAACCTAACATCAAAAAAAAAATTTTTTTTACCTCCTAGGTCAAAGTTCAAGAAAATTAAAATCCAAATCCATCTCTCCCCCCATCTCATTCTGCTCTGTCTCAGCCCGAAGGATTCCCAGTGCCGCCGACATTTCTTCAGTAAACGCAGCCTGGGGACCCCTGAGCAGATGAAGGCTGGCCCCTTCGCGGCCTTAGAAGTCCATCATGAGTTCAGTCCCAAGACCATCCTAAGACCTACCTGTAAAGAATCCAAAAAGTTACTGGACTCACATGCTCACCCATAAGATGATCACAGCCTTCACTTCATACCCATTAAATTTAGAAAATGAGATAATCCTCAGACTCCCAAACAACTATCCAAGGAAAGGGCACACTTCCAGAACTCAGAAAGTTCTGCCGATAAATGCACAGCAGAACCTCGAACTCGCTGTGAGCGAGGACAACAGCCAAGGTCGCTCTGGGATGTGCGGGGGAGACAGAGCAAACCTTGGAGGAGGTTTTTCCAGGTGGCCGGTCCCTGCAGGTCACCCACCGAGAGTCCCTGATCTGTAAGCCTGAACTGTGTTGGAAGGAATCTCTGGGCAAAAGGTGCATTTTGACCATCTCCCCTGACCACGTCTGGGGTGGGGTGGGGGGGTGGAATGGACCTGCTCAGTACCTGCTACCTCAGATGGAACCAAGGCTTTGCTTAGGTTTAAGAAATTTGCCAGAGGGGCAGCTGGTCACCCACCTTATTCAAGGTGCCTTTTCTTTCCTTCCAGTACATTAAAAGTTGCTTAATTTCATTTCTTTTCCGGGGCAGTGTTCCTGGCACATCGGTGCTCCCAGCATCCCCTCCACTCTCCCGTGGCAGGTGCCTGGGACGCGCACCCCAGGGCCTGTCTGCACTGTCTCCTGCCCCCGTGGTTCAGGCCTGACACACCTGCCCTGGGAGGCTTCCTCCGGTCTGTGCAGTTCACTACCTGCTCGATTTCAGGTCCACGGTGGAGCGTGCTCGAGAGCTGCTGTGCAGCCAGGAGCAGTGTTGCTTTCTTCTTCACAGCTTCCTCCTTGACCTCGCACGCAGGATGGATGTTGTCATAGCTGATCCACACCACTCACCTCGGCTTGGCAACTGGTCATTGAAAACCAAACCCTTGCGAGGCCTCTGTTCCGTGAAGGTGTGATTTCTGCTATCCTGTCTCTGTAAAAACAGCACGTACCCTGTGCACAAAGCTGTCGTAACTGAGGCCGCTTGCCAAGGTGAAAGTCAAAAGCCTAAGATTTCAAGCCATCTACCCTGGTCGAGGTAACAGTGACCAAAGGCAGGACTGTAGGCAGCTGCGGACGGAGCCAGACTAAAACCACGGGCCACCCACGAGCTCTGGCCACAGCCACAGGCACTCTGCTCCCAGGGCTCCTCCCAGCTTCGTCTCAAGGTCTCCTGCCCAAAACGCTGGGGACCCCATCAGCTTCCTGAATTGAATGTACCCCTCAGAAATCTGCAAGGTCACCCCTCGTGTCTGCTGCTGGGTATGTCCTGCTCAGAGGAGCAGAACAGGACCCAGACGGCAAGGATGCAAAAAGAGCTTATTGACCTCACGGGGGAGAGTGGTTCTGCAGCAACGCTTCTGTCACCCGAGGGAAGGGAGCAAAAGATTGAAGGAGAGAAAGAAACAAACCCATTGGAGGAGTGGCATCTTGATGAAATATTTTGTTAAGGCAACAATCAAGTCATAACATAATGCAGATTTACATTAAGCCTCCATGGAGGATATGTTGATTAAAATATTTAAACATTTTTTTCACTTTATTGATCAAATGATTCGATGCACAAAAGAATGGAGCTATTGCTGTTACACTGGTTGAAAGAGGAGACTCTGAGTTCAGCTAAGCTGAGTTTCAGTTGGCTTCCACGGGCTTCGGGAGAGGGTGGGGAAATCACCCCCCGTGAAGAAGGCTGGTCTGAATTAGCTCATTTCTCTGAGATGATGGGTGACGGGGGTGCCGTGGAGAGCCGGGGACCCTAGCAGATGGAGTAGAAAGGCATTCCCACGTCTCTGAGGGCAAAAAATGTCTTGAGGGGAGTAAGGAATGTTGACCTCTTTGGAGTCTGGGACAGAAGGGAACAACGTTGCAACATTTCATGACGGAGAGGATGCCCGAGTAAAGAGCTCTAGAGATAGACAGAGTTGTTGCCCCTTTCCTGATTTTAAAGCAACTTTAAACTGTGTGTTTAATGAAGGGCTCTGCGATAGGTTTACATGTAGCTTTGTATGGAGCAGCCTCACGTCGGAGGCAATAACCACCTGCATGAATATTTTCGTTTTCCCACCAAGTCGCTGTAGAAGGAGCAATGAATACAGCTGGTGTAATCAATAAAAATATTTTACCTAAGTTTTTTATTCATAGCACAGGTTTGGGCATATTATGAAGCTCTCAGCATAGAATAAACAGCTAAAAGCTCTTCCCTCCTTTTTCAGTGGAAGGGATAATACATTTTAGATTTTAGTACCAAGGATCAAATAGCTGAAACAAAATGTTTTATTGACTGAAACCTTAAGCTTTTAACTTCTGAACCTCTCTGATGTCTTGAGGATTGTTCCACTGAGGGTTGTTCTTGTTTCCATTTTGTCTGGCCGTTCTTCGCTGACCACCTGGCAGTGGGGCCAGTATGCAGGAGCTGCGCTAGCCAATGCTGGGCGCTGGCTGGCTGGAAGCCTGGACGCGGGCGTTGTTGGCCTTTTATGTCCGTAGGCGTCTTCGTTTGGAAGGTGAGACAATGAATTTTCTGCAAAGGGAACACTGGCAGGCTGGGTAATGGGCCTGGGCGAGGAACAGGGCTGAAACAACGGGCTTTTAACGAGGAAAAGAACTCAAATTCCTACATCACAGCACACACAGAGTGACCTCCGAGGAGACTGAACACTCAAATGTGGAAGACTTTAAATCTTTAAAATAAAGTACAGGAGAATATCGTCCTATTTTCAGAAAAACATTTATTTGATAAGATACAACAGCCTAAGCAAAAAAGCAGGGCAGATCAATTTTTTCACATTGCAACATGTGTAACTGATGAAAGATTTATAAGTAGGATTATGAAGAATTCTAGAATTCAGTTTTGAAATACCAACACAAAAGAAAAGAAAGCGGTCAAAGGATACACACAGGGAAGTCATAGAAAAGGAGTGGCTGACAGGCACATAAAAAGATGCTCAAATACACTAACCATTGAAGAAATATAAAGTAAAGCATGCGAATACTTAGTTTTTAGTCATCAAGTTAGTAAAAAATTAAATGTATAAATCACTAAAACTTGGCAAACAAAGGGAAAAGCACCTCATGGACAGCTGGTGAGTGTGAATTGCCGTGACTCCTTTGGGAGGCGAATTTTTAATATTTTTAATTACAATTTTAAACTTGCATCTAGTAAAGTCAAAGACACACAACCCCCGGGACCACAAAATCCCACTTCCAGTATCAACGCTACAGAAATCGAACGTATCTGCCCAAAGACACACGTAAACATACCCACTGCAGCATAAGTTCCGTGGGAAAAACTGGAAAAAAGTTACACGCTCACCCATGGGAGGTGTATAAACACACATTTATGCAATGCTGCTCTCTCTCTACAGCTATGATCATTAATGCACTGATCTTTACGATGGCTAAATCTCTCTAGAATAAAGCACGGAGCACAAAAACAGTAAGATGCAGAATAAATTATATAGTGCAATGCTTTTTTTTGCAATTTTTAACTCTACGAACAATAGTTCTTATTCACAGATATAACTGATTAACGGTACTAACATACAAAGTGAAAAATATTACCTTCAGAGCAGCTGTGTCTGAGGAGGGAGAGCCGAAATGTCATTGGAGAGGTAAACAAAGGAGGGACCATCCAATCAGTGAAGAATTTTCAAAAAGACTGAAAACAAACAAAATGAGAGACGAATCGTTGTTAAACGGGGGTGGCAAACACACACATGTTTATTGCATACTCTAGTTTTCTGGGTATTTACCATTTTTCATACTCAAAAAAGTGATGTTACATTGCTAACAATCCTATTGTGCTGTATTCTGAACGGAAAAAGCAGGACTGTGGGGTGGATGTCGTCAACGGGGTAGCCCAGCCCCGACCCTGGCGGCCCCGTCTGACCAGGGCCCGGCCCTGTTTTGCTTGGCTCTGCCACGGACTTGGCCCACACAGTGTTTAAAACAATGTAGAGGTCTGGTCAACACGTAAAAGTTGGGAGCTATTACATAAAAACCCTGATTTCTGGTTTTGCCAGACCTGCCAACGCTGGAACCATAGTCCCTGAGCAGGAGCTGGTGGTTGTAGGCTGCTCAGATGAGGGAACATGGGGGCACTTGTCATCTTCCATCACACGTGTCCTTGTCTCTTGTACCCAAGAGAAAAACCAACCATTTCACCTGGCCCCGTCACTCATTTTCACTGCCTGTCCTCTCCTCCCAGGCATCTACGTGGGTAACCCTTAATTTAAAAAACAAAAAAACAAACAAAAAAAAAACTCCTCCAACCAATCCACAATAACACTGAAAGAAAAACAAAGCCATCCAGTCCAGGGAGTGCCCCTCTGCTTGCTAGACGCTGCCCAGTTCACGAATCACTCAATAAAGCCAATTCAATCTTCAAAATTTAAAAACAAATATTGCACAAGAATTGGAAAGAAATAAAACAAATATTTTCCACTGCTGCGTCTGGGTTATTGGATGGCCACTTTTCAAATGTTAAAAGCACTGGATGAAACTGTGAAAATAGCCCAACCAAAACAAGTCCCTCCCATCGCACTACGTCAGGCCATAGCACGGCACAGGGCTGGCCCCGAGGGTGGCTTCTGGTCCAGCCTTCCCTGCTCTGAGCCCCTGTCACAGGGCCCAAGCACATCAGACCCTTTAAGGCCCACAGTTACTTTCCAAGGCCATTCCTTTAAACCAACCAACCAGTCAAATCCTTCCTACTTCTGTATTTCCTACTCATCTTTTCAGAGCTCTTTCTCCTAAGTTCAATGATACTTCTTTCGAAATGCTTTCTCTGATTTCCTCTATAACAGGGGTTTTCTTCGATCTTTGCTCATGCGGTCAGCCGTTCTTCCTGTCTCTGGTGGCACAGGGGTACAGGCATTGTCTATCTGTGAGTGGCACTCCACGTGGGGAAGACAAGTCTTGCCTAAGGTTTCCTTGCCAGTTTAGACAGGACTTGTGGAGAACACAGTAAGCACTCAGAAACATCAAATGAACTACAATGTGTTAATTTTCATTATAGAATACACTACCTTTAGAAGATAAAAGCAACTAAGCTTAATCTATACTTCCTCCGATGAAGTCACGAAAGCTGTTTTTATCATTAAACTGTAACACGCCTTTCAGTCTTTCTCATACGAATGCAGGAAATGTAAAAAATAAAATCATGCCATGACCCACAGGGTTCAGTTGGTTGAGCGATATCCCGCAAATGGAAATGTCTCCCGTTTGATTCTGCGCAGGGCACGTGCCCGGGTTGCAGGTTCTGTTTGGTCTGGGTGCACACGAGAGGCAGCCAGTCAAAGTTTCTCCCTCCCACTGATGTTTCCTTCGCTCTCTTTCTCTCTCCCTTCCCCTCTCTCTAAAAGTAAATAAATAAAATATGTTTTAAAATAAATAAAAATCCCTGTGAAGATACAAAAACTCCCATTGGGTGGTTTGTAGATAAATGAAATTTATTTTATTATATTTGCTACATTTCAACCTAGTAAGAGTTATTCTAATTTCTCCAAATTTTCATTAAGAGTTACAAAGTTATAAAGGTATATTGAATATACTATTAAGAATTTGGTGACGTCTTATCTACCACGTTCAGCAAGTTCTAAGAATGCTCCCCGCAAGGAAAACATACATGTTCCAACATGCACAGTTCTTACCAAATCACTTTGGATTCAACTTAAAGGATTGATTTCTGTACATTATTTTTGCCAAGAAGTTATTTCACCTGATTGTCCTTCATGAAAATTAGAAAGCGCTGTTTTATTCATTCCATAAACTCGAATAACCTGTCATGAGCTCTCTCCCTCCATCCAGCATCAAAGCCTGACGTCCCTCCTGACTTCTCTTCAGTAGCTGAGTTGTTTGAGTGTTCTCAAGGTCTGTTTGACAGAGAGTGGATCTGTTCATCAGTGAGAACAGAGAGGGAAAGAAGAATGGGTGAAAGCCAGAAAGAACCACAGTTTTATACTTGACCCCACAGGGATGATGCTGTGTTTTCCTCCTATCCTCATCATCAGAGGTTCATGGACACCGACCTACCTTTATATTTAAATGATCTAAAACATTTAGAATTTACCAAATTTAGTGAAACTTCAGAACTGTGGCCTTAAACTTGACAACAAAATAAAAGTAGGGAAAAATAAATAAGTAAGAGCCTTGGTAATTCTCACTGATTGCCCACCTGCATGAAGACATTCGGGTCACATTTTGCAAGGCTCAGGAATTCCTCTTAAAGCGGCCTTCTTGGACCACAACTGGTGCCCCGTTCATGAATACGCTTTTCTGAAAGCGGGCTCCCAAATGTCATAAATGTAACAGGTGGGAATAGCGCCATGCATGACCTCAAAAGTGAAAGATTGTCACTATGCAGGACAGCAGTAGGAAAAACAGGATCTATGTTGCACGAACCAGGGTACTGTCACTGGCAGTCACCCCAGGGTAAAATTCTCCACCATGCCTAGAGTCAAAATATAAAGTAACTCAAAATCTGAAGCATCTGAAACTAAAGACAGAGAAGAATGCGTCTCACCCGATGGGGCCCCAGCACTGATGAGTGGCCCACGATCAAGCACTTCATCATCTGCACCATCAGTGGGGGATGGGGGGGCAGTAATGGTGAGGGTAAAAAGCAGTAACTGGAGATCCCCAGGGCAAGGCATGGACTGGGCCAGAACATGTCTGGCCCACAGATTATGCGGATTCGTGACTTAAAATCTAGTTTTTGCAAGTATAGTCATTCTTAAATGCCTTCGAAAAATTGGGCTGCTGTCAGTTAATAGCACGGCTGTTTGTCTCGTCTATCTAAGGGATACATGAACTATCACAGAGCTGCGAGGCTGCGTTTATTGGCAGAGTTCTCTGGTCTTCTGCAGAATATATGCAGGCAGAGTCACCAGATTAACAAACATATATTCGCAAGATCCAGGAACCACAACAATTATCTTTAAAACAAGAGGATAATGTTCCTAGAGGACACAAGAGAGGGTAGTGACTAACGGTCCAGTTCTGGGACGGGTTCCCTGATTTCAAATTCTGGCTCTGATAGTTCTTATCTATGCTGTCTTAAGAGAGTTAGGTGTTTTGTTTTTCTCTTTTGAAAATACTACTAATCTCATAAGGCTATTGAGAAAAGAAAAGTTATAATAAAAATAACAAATGGTTGATTGAATGTCTACAAAAATAACCCATGAAAATGGTTAATTTTTTTAAATTATAAAATTGATAAAATGTCATTAAAGTAAAAAGCCATTTGAGACCTAGATTCTTATCATTTTTAAGAAGTCCTATGTATATCATAATTTTTAATAAGTAACCATGCATTTTCTCAAAAAGCTTAACTGATTATGTATTAAATAAAATTTATCACTAAGCAATTTCATTAACAAATTAAAAAACTAATCCCAAAGCAAAACATTGTTTTTATGTGGTAGTATTAACATGGTTCATCTGATGAAGATTATGGACTCTCAAATTAGGCACTTAATTTTATGAATGTCTTAAATGACTCGGGACAAGATTTGTTAGAAAATGATGCAAGAGTCCAGGTGAGAAGGATGATTATTTGGCCAAAGGTGATAGATAATTCTCCATCCTTTTCCTTCATTGTTTGTTTCCTGCATACACCTGTAACAGTATCTGAATTGGTAAGCCCCTCCCACGTTGGGAACTACTTTTATCAACGAGGGCACAGTGCCCTTTTGCACTTAGTTTTACAAACGCCATTCATTTCCTAAGTTACCCAGGTCAGCACCTTTTTTACCCTGCCCATTCAGTAAGGTGGTTTCATGCATTTGTCATACAGGGTCCAGCACAAATAATACTCCCTTTTTATTTCAAAATCTTTTATTACAAGATTATAAGCATGTAATTATGTAACATAATAATATCACACTCAAGCACACCATACAACATTTTACGTGAATGTTCAAATTAAAACTATAAATTATCGCACCTATATTATCACCCTACCAATCACACGCAAGCAGGTGTTGTCTCCGCCAGACCCTGTATATTTAGATTATTTTTGTCGCATTCTGCACCTAATCCCCAACTTCCACATTGATCTTGTAAAATTTGCACGTGTTAAGGTTCACTCCCTACTGTAAGTTCTGAGTTTCGCCAAATGCACAGTGTCGTGTATCCATTCAAGTGTCATACAGACTTGTTACCATCTAAAACAAAAACAAAACAAAACTCAAAACCAACCCCCGTGCTTCACCTATTCAACCCTCATGCCCTTCCCATGAACCTCTGGCACCCACTGCTCTTTTTTCTTGTCTCTGTAGCTTTTTCTTTTCAAGAACGTCATGTAGCTAGAATCACACAGTGTGTAGCCTGTTCAGATCAGCCTCTTTTCACTCAGCAATACACATTTAAGGGTTATACCTGTCTTTTCACGGATTAATAGCTCACTTCTTTTTATTGCTGAATAATATTCCATTGTATGCCTGTTCTAAATCTGTTTATTCAGTCACCTTTAAGGGTTTCCAGATATTTCCAATTCTGAATTAAGTTGCCATCAACCTCTGCACACAGATTTTTGTGAGGACATAAGTTTTCAAACCCATAGGGCAAATCTTAGGAGAAATGGTGCTCTTCCTGTAAACAGTGGGGCCTCGTGTCCTTGTTATCTGCCAGAGATGATAGAGGACAGCTGGGGACTTGACACTGCCACCATAATGTTATTTTAATGAAACTTACATTAATTCAATGCTCCTATGTGGGCTTCAGCTTCTCTCACTGATACCATCTACTCTGCCTTGAGAATGAAACGGGAGAAATGTCCTTTCTGGCTGGGATGGGGCTAGGATTGGTCAAGGCCTCCCCCCTGCCCCGGCCCCACAGAGCAGGCATTCGCTACCATGAACACTGTGCCGGGGGCGGGGTGGGGGGTTGTTCCACAATGGTTAACATTTCCCTCCCCCTGCCAAAGCCAAGAGGGGAACTTTTTTCAGTCTTTACCATGAGAATCTGATGTCTTTTCTGGAATAAACTTAGGAGACTTTGGGGACCTGCTGAAAAGGCAGCACCCAGGAGCTTGTCAGTCCCCTCCTAGCCCAGCACAAGTGGCCTCAAAGCGTCCCTGTCTGCGCACAGCGCCAGCCTCTCCTGCTCCCAGCAAGCAGGCAGGTGTCTGCGGAGACTCTCCGGCTTCCCGAGTCTCCGGGACTCTGTGTCCAACGTTTCCTGGCACTTTTGGAAGCCAGATGCTCAGGGCGCTGCTTGTGTGGGAGCTGAAGGTGGAGAGCTGCGTGGGACATTCAAGAGAAAATTTTAAAGGCTGATTTGATCGACATGTTCTTAACCGATGGTCCATGCACCACCTAGAATTTGGCTGCAAATTTGTACATAGGTGTATTTTCATAGGGGTCTGAAGCTTTCATTTGAATCTCAAAGAGCTGTATGACTTGAAAAAGCTAAGAACTACAGGCTAGAAAGTACTTCTCCTTATTTCTGAATGTAAAACTCTAACTCGGGTCCCCAAGTGAGAAATAACAAGAAAACATTCAGTAAGTCACTTGTTTACTTTCATTCGAATATCTTTCAGCAGTGAATAATAAATTCCAAGTGAAAAGGCAGGATCGTCCATATATGTTCAGTTTGTGAATAGTTCCCTTGTTTCAAGAGTTCATTAAATAATGTTGACCAAAACCATTTGTAATTTGATTTTCCATAAGTCCATCCTAACCAGACAAAATATGTTTGTTTTTTTTTAAAGATGTGATTGAAGAGCAGGCTTGTCTAGATACAGGACTTATACAAGGTTCTAACAAGGTAGGGAAGACCCTCAGTGATTTTATTTTTTAGCTTTAAAGAAAAAACAAAGACTTAGCTTCATTTATTCATACAGCAGAGTAAATTAACAATCAGATCTGATATTGGAGGTATCTCTCATGTGCTATTATGTGAATACAATTAGCAATAAAACAGCAAGATAAAAGATTACTTTCTAATTTTGTGCCGCTGTGTAAATCGCCGGACTTGCTGTCCGGGCTAAGCAGACGGCATTAGCGAAGATGAAGGAGGAGTCCACATGTGAGCATTAAATTAATGTAACTTTTATTAAAAGACCATTATGGCGGTGATATCAGATCCCCAACTGTTCTCGATCATCCCGAGCAGATAAAAAGGACTCGAAGTCCCACTGTTTACGGGAACAAGATCCTGTAGTGTCCACCACTCTCTCGCTTTTGCTCTGTGTTTCATGCCACTATCAGACTTCCTAACAGTACTCTCTGGAAGATGAAAGTGGCCTCTCACTGAGACTTTCACACAGATGGATTAATCTGTGTCGCCATTTTTGGCTTGTCGCCATGGATACGGCCATCGGAGAGGCTTAGTGCAGCTGTGAGTTGATTGACGGTCCATTCACAGTGCTGGGCTTTTCAAATCCAGTCACATCAAAGAATGCTCATTAGTGGACAAAGACCTTACTTACACTTTTGGGTGATGCTTCAAAGACGAAATGTTACCCCTCAGTAAATCTGACCTTCAGATCAACATCACCAAGGAAAGTTAGAATTATACCGTGAAAGAATATATTAAAAAATGTAGAGTTAATATATTTATTTGACACCTTGCTTTATTTTGCTCTCATTCAACTCTAGCTAAATAACAGTGGAGTGGAAACACAAACAGAAACAGGTTTGTGTTGTAAATCCTGTATTTTCAAAAAAACTGAAGAGCAAAAGCCATTTCTCATTACAGCCTTTCGGATTGGTATATACTTAGATTAATAAAAGGGAATACTTTCTGTCATTTTCTATGAAGTGAAAAATATGCCTTCTGCCTGTGTGGCACATTGTGAAGTATAAATTGACATGTTATGTTGTCACACACCCAAGTGCACAAAGATGTAACTATTTCTCTGTCATTAAACTTAGCTCACGAGACTACAAAGGTGCTTGGTAGTGGTAAACTACTTTACTTCCTCCTACACATTCAAGGTCATTATATCAAATCAGGTTGGGGAAGCTTTCATCCTCGCTCGTCAAATTCTCCACTCCCTGAATGTCATCTGGGTCCCTGAAGTGGCTTATCCATCACCTGGTTATCAAAGGAGAACTGCCCTGTGCTCCCCACGCTCTCCCTGTCCCCGGCAGTCTGTCCCTCTAGCCTCGAGGACAGATCCTGTCTCATCGCCTCCTCTTCTGGGGCTGATATTCGGACATGGTGTCCAGGTGGTAGGTCCCACGCTGCTCGGCCTATATGCCAGCCCCCCACCTATCTGTTCGGGCACTTCTGTGTGCTCTTGGTTGTCCGGGATGGCTCCCCAGCTTTCCCGTGCCCTGGGGAGGCGCCCATTTCTGGGAGCCTGACCTCAGACATTCCCAGCCCCTGAGACACACAGGAAGAAGCCTTTTAGCCAATGGAACAGAGACACTCTGTCAAACTCCACAGAGTCATGGCCAGCTCTAACTCCTCCCATGACGTCTCATCAGATAAATGAACTACATGTGTAGCTGCTGTTGACACTTACGTGTTCTTTAGCTATGAGTCTCTTATTTCTTTCAAAGGGCCAGAAATCACAGTTTCTTCGGGACTTTCAGGGCTGCAGATTCTGCTGTTTTCCTTGGAATCAGAATCTAAAGACATCACTTGGCACCTAACTCACGTATAATGTAAGCTAATCCGTCAATGTGACAGTCTAAATGACAGCGAAAGCTGGTTGTTCTCTCCACTGCCGACAGATTCAGGAGGATTAACTCTTCTGTCCTCTCTTTTTCTGTTAAACTGGGCAGAACCACCAAATCAAAATCAACAAGTCAGAACTGCTTACTTAGAAATAGTTCACGTGCATTAGAACTCTAGCCCCCGAGTGGGTCAGAACGGCGATCCACTACGCAATGCAGGACACCTGCTCGCTCCCCGGCAGGTGCACCCTGGGCTGAAAGAATGTTCCGTACAACAGTCTCAAAAATCCCTCCTGAAGCAGTGGAATTGGGTTCAAATAATGCAAATCGCGAATGGGAATAGGTCATGTAGGCAAAATGTAAGAAGTTTACATTTGATGTCTTTTCTTCCATGTTACTATTTGTAAGTTTTCCAAGTTCATTGCTCTGTGGCACAGAAAGACACCGGGGGGCAGGGGAAGCAGCTGGGGAACGTATTAAAGAGGAAAAAAGAGCTCTTCAGAGAGAAAACCTCATGTAGCAAAACAAAGCGTATAAGGTGTGTTTCCAAAAGAGAGCAAGTAGTAGGCAGTACGGAGAAATGTAACTACTTTTTTATTGTCTGGTTTGTTTGTTGTAAAGGCTTCCTACTTCCTTTTAGACAATGAGATCAGACCAATTTCTTTTTTTCTTTCTTTTTCTGTATTTCTGTTTGAAATTCAGGGGTAGCTAGCTTTCAGATGACACTTTGATCAGGAGCTAATAGGGGAGTCTTTGTATCCAGTTTCCCAGAGGCTGCAATTCCAGAGGGAGGTTGTAAGTCCCAGGCCTTAACAATATTGAATAACACTCAATAAAAGAAAAAATGACCAAGCGTCAATTTGGAAAAAGTTAGTCCATATGTAAGAACCATTGTTAAAGATGGAGAGGGAGAGACAGAGAGCTTTCCTTGAGCCTGCTTTTTCAAATATATGCAATCAGGGAACATTTAATGAACGGGCGAATGGCTCTTACAAGAGACAAGCAGAGTCTTTTAGTAATTTTAAGTTTGTAAATTAACTACTCATCCACATGAAAGTTACAAAATTTTCCTTTTTTAAGATCTTGTATGTCATTTATCAAAATAGAACATACAGGCATCTGGCTGTAATATTAATATTGACTCCCTTATGTCATTAATTTATTAAGCATGAATGTGATCATATTATTGTTTGAAGTGATAATTTTAAATATAATTATAAGAGAAACATTAGCATTGTTTGACGGAAACACACTCAGTAGCTGGCAAAACCTAAATATTTGTGTCAACTAAAATTTACACTTAATAAAATGCAAATAATGCAACTTGATAGTGACCTATCTTCATGAAAAATCTAAGTTAAAAATTAAAAATAGAGACTTTAAAATGCTTTGCAGATATTGAAGACTCATGGGAAACAAAGTCTGTTTATCACCTCAGAAATAACAATGGTGAAGTGAAAAAGGTGTGGTTCAGCATTCACACCGCCTTTGGAGACAGGCATGGAGACTGACCGCCTCAATCATTAACTGGAAACGTCCTCAGCGCACCTCCTCCTCTTCACCTTAAAAAATTAAGAGCAACAAAACTTCTCAGAAATGCTAAATTCATATTTCAGAGCCCAATAATAATCTACATGACCAATTTGAGTGGAAATTTTGACATCCATTATGTAAATACAATTATCCATAAATAATTTGAAGCCATATCCCAGAGTTTTTGTTCTCTATATAATTCTATTCTTCACCCACTGTTAACACTTAATCAAATACTTGGCTTTATAACCTTGAATATCACAACATATTTTTGTCTCTGACAGTCTCATTTACTCCCTATTGGTATATGTACTTTAAAAAAACCAGCAACTATTTTTAGTCCAGATATAGAGTAACTGAACTAACTTTCGAGTAGTTACCACGAGCCAAGGCCCTGCTAAATGCTTCTCATGCTTTACCTCATTTCAACCTCATAGCACATTTCTCTCGAGGCCCTGTTAGCATCGTTTTCCAAATAAGCAAACAAGCACAGAGAAGTTAAGTAAGTCCCCCAAAGTCTCGGGGCTAAGAAACGGCAGAGCAAAGATGAATCCAATTTTGATTATACTTGCCACTTTCCGACAAGATTCTTCAAGATTCTACAAGATTCTCAAATCCTTGTTGTATTCTTTATTTTATTAATATAAGCCTATTACTTCATTGATAAAGAAGTTTCTGTGAGTTTGATTTAGGCTAACCTGAACATGAAAGTTGTTTTTTAATCCATTAAGATCAAAAAGCAGCAAGGGATCGTCGTTTGCTGCTGTTTGTTTTTAAGGGTTGGGCATAAAATAACGACCAGAAAGACATAGTCTAAACTCTTGTGATGTTTTAATTTATAGTGGAAGAGTGAAAAAGTTAAAACGGATACAAATAAATAAAAGTGTAGCGTGTCGAGCATAATCAGGCCGCTAGGACAGGTCAGACCGAACGAGGCACAGGAGAGCGCTGAGACCAGCGGCCCTGCAGCCGCAGCGACGCACACCTGGAGGCGGCGCGCGCGTCCGAGCGGCCACACGCCGCACTGCTCGGAGGGGTGGGAGGCGCTCTTGAACTTTTCTTCCTCACTCTCCGCCTATGATTTTCAATTTCTGTATTAAACGTAAAAATTCCTAAGAAAAAACCAGTCAATTCGTTTTTAAAGTAACTTGAAAACGAGGACCATAGTTTAAACACTTGTGAGTTTTTCTAGTGTGCCCTTTACCTAAGCCGTTGGTTTAAACATCTATGTATACCTTCAGTGTTGTTCATATTTTTAAAATTTATGTAATCAGTAAATGAATATAGAAACAGGTGAATGGAACGCATTTTCTCATAGCCTGTTTGGAAACATGCTCAAAATACTATCAGGACTGAAATATCTACAATCTTTATTTCAGCAATTTGTATAATTATTTATAGATAAATCTGTGAAAGTACAGAATATAACTACATATGTAATATTTTAAAACTATTTTATAGAATTTCATGATGTTGTTTTTAAAAATCCCTGGTTCAGTTAAACACTAGAAAAAAATTATATTGGTCTCTTAATTTATTACTTTTTATTGATATTTTTAATTTTATACAAATGTACTGAATTCATGTCTTTGAAAGTTTAGGCAGATATGGCCAGTAATATAAGCCTTTCTTAAATTGATATTGATTAAAAATCAGTATTTGTTTTTTATATATTCGGCCAATGTAAGATCACTTGTCTATTTTTTCCTTCAACGTATGGAGAATTAAACATATTACCATGTAAGATATAAAGATAATGTTTCATAAGGGTTTTGAAACCTATATAAACCGCTCTTCTTTAGAGATTTTACTTAGTAATCTTAAAATCTGTATAACTATCAACAGGAATTTTTCTAATTTACTTAAGCTAATTAAACATTCTAAATCTGGGAAACACACCTTTCATAAATATTGTATTTCAAACTGATGTAGCAAAAGGATTATTTTAAAAGATGGCGAATTAGATTTGCACATGTTATACAAATATAATCTCCCACAAAATAGCCCAAGAGGCTTCTAAATGGGTTCGATAGGTAAAATCTTAGATATGACACATTTCAAATAAACTTCAGCACCAGAAATGCACGAACCCATCAAGCTATAAGTCAAGGGACTATTCCTTAGAACAGTAATAGTTGAGTGGCATGAAAAAATCAATTAGATGTTTCCATGAGCCTCTAGAAGCTAAGGCCTGGGGTCTTGGTGCAAAGGTGCCCCAGCGGGATGTCCATCCCATCTGTCATTCGAAGAGTCACTGTGTTTTACATGACACTTGTGCACTTTGTAAAAGAGAAGTGTCACTCAACATGCAATAGCTTTTAGTTCAACATATGAGCCTCTGAAGGACAGGTCCCCAGTGGCTCTCCCAAGTGCTCTCCTGGATGGCACAAGGAAGCCAGGACAAGTGACATAAGCCTGTTGCCCCACCGGCGACCTCTGTCGTGAGCTAGAGGTACTTCCTGATGTAGATGTTGGAGATGGTTCATTTTGGGCGGGACTTCCATCCAGACCGGCTCCCTAGAAGGAGGTAAAGCTGAAACTGCAGCTCCCCAAGAACCAAAGGAGGGCAAAATATTTGTGCGCTACCGCTCAAGGCCGCTCCTGAGTCCCCTTGGCAGGACTTTCGTTTTCTCTTCTTGAGTCATACGGGCTAAGTAGAGAAAAAGACCATGTGGCGCTTGTATCTAAATTCAGACATGTCCCATTCCCACCTGCACTTTAGAAGCTGAACATGGATCATTTGATTCAAGATACAAGATAGAATTTTATAATGAGGCACTCACAGCCAGCAGTTATCCTTTAAGGTCTAGAACAAAATGTCTTTGAAAGTCCTTGTGCCAGCCCTGGCCTGTGGGACTCAGCTGGTTGGAGTGTCATCCTGTGAATGGAAAGGTTGCAGGTTCGAGCCTCACTCAGGGCACATGCTTAGTTTGAGGGTTGGATCCCCCCAACAGGGCACATACAGAGGCAACCCATCGATGTTTCCTTTCACATGGATGCTTCTTTCTCTCTCTCTCTCTCTCTCTCTCCCCCCCTCCTTTCCTCTCTCTCTAAAAACAATGAAAAGAATATCCTCAGGTGAGGACAAAAAAAAAAATGGTTTTAAGATTTTTTTAAAAGATTTTATTTATTTATTTTTAGAGAGAGATGAAGAGAGAAAGAAAGAGAGGGAAACATCAATGTGTGGTTGCTTCTCACACGCCTCTACTGGGGACCTGGCCCACAACCCAGGCCTGTGCCCTGACTGGGAATCGAACCAGCGACCCTTGGGTTCACAGGCCAGCACTCAGGCCACTGAGCCACACCAGCCAGGGCAGAAAAAAATAAATCAAATAAATAAATAAATAAATAAATAAATAAATAAATAAAACTCCTTGTGCCAAATAAGATACGGAAAAACAGCTGGCCGAATGATGTTATGGGCACAGAAAAACTCGCCCGGGGTGTGTTATTAAATCTAACTGCTATCTTAGCTTTCATCCTTGGCCTAGGAGCCGGTGTGCTATCTGTGACTGGGTTCCGAGTCGGTAGGTCCACGAGCAGTCCTGACTCACAGCTTGTGCCTCTGCTGCCCCCAGCTTTCCGGAACACCAGGAAATTCAACACCAAGTTCTCGAGCACAGAGCTTCACGAAGGGTGTGAACATGACCTTTCCCGGCTCATGTCGGGAAATAAGACAATTGTCTTATTTTTCTCTCATGTCAGCACTAGAATTTTAAGCTCCATGAGAGCGGGCATCTGTGCTTTTCACTTTTGGATTCCCAGCACTTGTCACATAGCAAGTGCTCAATAAACATTTGGGAATAAATGAATGAGTAGATCGACCCCTCTCTGCCTTTTGCTATGCGGCATTATCAGTAA